>RJWM01014411.1:0-50299 GCA_004363535.1 Dasyprocta punctata
GCAAGCAGTGGGTGAATCTCCATCTACTTCTATGATTTCTAATTGCTACTAAAGGAAGTTTTGTAGCTTTTCATGTTTAAAGATGCAGAAGCAAACATCTGGCATGTCCCACTCCCAGGTAGGGCAAAGGCCATGGACTGGGTCACACTGGTGCACACCTTGCAAACCTCTGTCCCTTGGAAGAAGTATCTGGTGTCTAGGAAGTCACTATATTCCAGTAGGCTATGTCACATGTTTCTTCTCCCATAGCTTTGAAGAAGAGCTCAGATCTGGAAAAAGCCATTGCCACTGCTGCTCTGATTTTCAGAAACTCTTCTGACCCTGATGGCAAACTTGGAAAAGCTGCTGCAAAAAATCTGCTGCAGGAGCAGTTTGGGAATTTCACACAGGTAGGCTAGTTAAGGACATACCGTAACAGCTGGCCCAAGAGCCAACAGCGATAGGTCAAGTATCCATTGTGTTGTGTCAAATAACAAACATTTATTGATCCGTACACTGTAACAGGCAGAGAGCTGAGCACCAGATTTAATGTGGTGAGCCAGCTAACAGTCCAGCCAAGAAACACGCTGAAAAAGCAATTAGAAACACGTGAAGGACATGAAGGAATAGGGACCGCACTGGGGCAAGTGGTCAAAGAAGGACTCCTGGAAAACTGAGGTTAAAAACTGGAGACTGCTGAGCTAACCAGGCAAAAAGTAGTGAGAACAGTGTCATCCCCAGCAGAGACAGCGGCATATGCACAGGCCCAGAGTCAGGCTGACGACGTGAAAGGTAAGTTGTGGGTACAAAGGCGGAAGGCAGGAGGAACAAACCAATGTGAGAGATACGGCTAGAACATTCAGGAAGAGTCACATCCTACAGCCAGAGAGCAGGGTAAGGCCAGAAAGGCTAAGAAACCACACTAACCAGCATGCAAGGGAGGGGTGGGGCAGGAAAGGGGTAACTGGAGGGACAATCCAAACGGAGAGGGTGAGGGCTTGGACTAGAGTGGCGGAGACAGAGAGAAAGAGACAAATATGAGAGACATTTGGAAAACAGAGTGAGCAGAGCCTGAAAATTGAGTGGCTGTGACACTTGAAATACAGGAGGAGAGACAGCAGTGACACCGCAGGTTCCCGCTGAGGGAAGAAGTGAGTGGTGGTATGGTTCCCAGAAAAGACAAAGCCTGGAGAATACGCAGGTGTGAAGCGGGAGGGGAAGGGGAGTGGCGAGGAGGGGTGATTCCCTCAACAGTAAGTCCATTTTAACACAGCCACGAAACGTTCAGGTAGGGAAATGAAGACACCCACAGGATGTGTGAGCGGAAGGCTGGCCCAGAGATCTGTGTCTGGAAATCGGACCAAGAGTCAGCAGCTTTCAAGTGGTCACTGGGGGAAAGGGTTAAACCTAATCACCTCACCTCCCCAGCTTCGCTCGGCCGTGCCAATACCCTCCATCTGCTACAACACAAACTACTATTTCCCTTCAACTTTTTCTGTATGTTTTCTCTATAGCTAAAGAAGCTTATTAATGAGGATACTGTATCATCTTTTACATGTTAATTCAGTGGATAAAAGTGGAAAATCACAGTAAAAGACTAAATACATAACCATTCTTATTTAATATTTCTTCTTACATCAACTAAAATTACATCACATTCTGCCATCAGTATCTATTCATACTTTAGAAAATACTGGCCTGAGGGAAAGTGCAAGAAGAAAAGAAGGCTTCACATGAGCCTAAACCGCCAGCACTCATTGGCAGGTAGAGCAAGAAAAAATACACAAGTTGTTTCTAAGTCGTTATATATTCTGAGACTCAAAAGCTGACTTTGCTCACATATGTATATACTTGTGCACATGCACGTGCATTTACACACACACACAGTTTTAGTGTACTGAGTTACATAAGATGCCCTCAACAAGGAGGAGCTAGATCAAAGGCACGACTTCCCATGAATCTAGGATTATTGTAAGTGTGTGCCTGTGAGCGCATATAGTACGACACACATGAAAACAACCGGAGAGAAATGTTAATAAGGGTTATCAGTCTTTGGGGGATAGGGTAAAAGGGTGTGCTTACATTCTTTTATAAACATTTTTTCTAAATATTCTAAATTATGTATGCAACATTTTTGAAATATTTTTAAGGAAAGAGTGTTTGGGGCCATAAATATTAAACAGAATTTGACAAGAGATGGAAAGTTTTAGGGAATTTTTAAAGAAAGAGCTTGTAAACAAATCTCCTGCATCTGCAACCAGAATAAGTGGCATCTCCCAGAGAGAAAGAAGAGCCCCTTGCCCAGTGGCTTGGGAAATCTTCAGGGGGCTTTCTAAAGCATGGAAATCAACGCGTCATCTCGGTGTCATGTATCACCCTCCTGCGAGCATCAGAGGACATTAACTAGTCGCCGGGAGAGGGATCTCCAGCCCGCTGCCCCTCGGAGCAGGCTGGGCCTTAGAAAGGCCGCGATGTCTGCAGCACACTCACCGAGGCCCTGCTGGCAGAGCCGTCGTCCAGGGGACCCAAGGGGGCAGCCGTGCCGGGACATCCTCGGGGTCACTGGTGGTAGTCCACACGCCAAGCGCACAGGGAAATGTCAGGACGCTGCCTTGCCGCACAGCCGGTTCCGTGAGAGTCCCCAGGCAGAGGAACGCACGCCAGGCAGCTACAAGGGCAGCAGAACCCACTTCACTCCCAACTGGGCTTCACCTAAATCCTCTCGCAGAGGCCTCTGGTAAACTGCACTGCACCTTCCAGCTGAGACCCAGGCCCCAAGGGAGATGTCTTCCTGATAAGCCTAAACCTAAGTCTGGGGCCCCTAACACCTGTCACCAGCCGGATAATATGCAAGTCGCACCAAAAGGCCCAGCTAAGAAGATATGAAAACAAAGTGATCGGTCATACCCGAGAGGACTGGCCCTCCAACAGCTCTGTAATCCTGCACTCTGCAGAAAGAAGGAGAAGAAGGAGAAGAAGAAAGAGGAGGAGGAGGAGGAGAGGGAGGGAGAGAGGAAGGGAAGAAGGGGGCACAGGAGGGGATGGAGTGGGGAGGGAGGGAGAAAGGAGGGGAGGGGAAGAAGAGGAAGAAGAGGAGGGACCTCCCACGCATGTGGCCTTCAAGGAACAAAGTGTCAGTTGCACTGGTAAACTCTGTCTTTGGCTTGCAATCTGACCCTTTCCAAACAGCAGGCAGCTGTCTTGGAGGGAGGACGTAGGGCCCCTTTGTCCCTCACCCATGGTGGGTCCGGGTGTCCAGCCTGCAGAAACAAGGGTGGATCTAAACCCAGGAAGGGAACGCACCATCATTCCAAGTGCCATTGCTGTGATGTATTTTTATAACTAGCACATGGGTAAGCATTTGAAGTTGAACTAAATGCAAACACAGTTCAGTGCAAGAGTGAATCAAATGACCTTCGTGTTTTGAATATCACAGTTCTAAACTGTGATTTGAAACTGAAATACCTCTGCATTTATATACTATCCATATGCTGTCCTTCAATCTGATTGTTTATGAGGGCTATGAACTTGGGTTTGATTTATGATCACAGTAAATTCTGAGCAATCTTCCAGAACACATGCTTTCATTCGGCGCAGTTTATTCATATTTTTGGATAATCTTACAGTTCACATGAACACATAAGTGTTACCCCCTAACAGAGAGATTACACTCTGAAAACCGGGAATCATGGTGATGCCTGTGCTCAGTGAAAGGCACAATAGCTTAGCAGCTAAAAGCATGGGCTCCGGAACTGGGCAAACAAGGCTGCAAATCTTGGCCCCGTGCTGCAACCTGCGTAGCTCAGAGCAGTTTCCTTACCCCTCAGTAGTTCCTGAGACTGTATCTCTAGAATGGGAATGATAATATACAGCGTTGAGCAAAGTCCCTGTGAGACTTCAGTGAGGTAACCCATAACAGATTTACACAGGGCTTGGCTGGGGGTTCTAGTGGCAACCTGCCATGTTGTTATTATTAATGATGTTTGTAGTTTTGCTTATTTTCTATAAATCCAAGGTTTACGTAGTGAATTAGGTTTTTACTTATTCTTTATTCTCACAGGGACAAGAATCCAAGTCAACCTACCAAGAGATCCTTTCTGAACTCGATGAACACACAGAAAACAAGCTTGATTTTGAGGACTTCATGATTTTGCTACTAAGCATCACTGTCACGTCAGATCTACTACAAAATATATGGAGCATAAAAAATATGAATTAAACAACTTTCTGTATGCAGTTAGATAAAGTAAGAGAGACTCCTAAGTGATTGAGGGGTTCTTCATCTTATTTGTAATGAATCACATGCTGATCACACACCAGGGATAGCTCTGATTGCTGAAATTCAGACACAGTGTAACTCTGAAAGCTTACACACTCTTCTGAAATGCACGGTACTCACAAGTGTTTGAATAATACGGTCTCGATGCTTTACAGCATGTCCACGGGACACCACGGAATATCAGGTTGCTTTTACTGAATCAGCAGTAACTTACAGCAATTTCCTTATAGACACTGGGTCACTGATTCCATCACTCACCCGCTGACAATTTATGAGCATCTCCCTGGCAACACTGCTGCAGATGCTGTGATGAGTGGTTGGACAACCCCTTCCCTCAGATATGCTTACAGAGCTCCAGCCAAAGAGAGGAAGCCTGAGCCACTTTTAATCGTTTACAAATACAGTATAATTATAACTGATAAGGGTTACAAGATGCCGAGTATATCTTCTGACTTGGGTACAAAGGTCAGACACATTTTACTGACATTCTGAAAAAAAAGGAAACAGATGACCAGTGGCTGCCATGTGGATGTGGGTGGGAGACAAGCTTGTCCACAAACAGGCGCAGAGGACTTCCCAGGGGAACAGAAATGCTGTCTACCTTGGCTGTGGTGGAGTTACGTGACCACCAGCGTTTGTCAGACTCTTTTAAACTCACACTAAACAGGGTGAGTTTTACTGAAAGTGAATTATGAATCATGTAAATAAATTCGGCATTAAAAATAAACCCCAATATCCTCATAGCCTGGTCATGCTTTAACCAGCATGCTTCAGGCTGTATCTCTAAGACCCACACCCCTCTGTGATACCTCCCATGTTCCTGCCTGTGGAACACACACGCGTGTGCACACACACCGTGCTGGACCTTGCGAGGGGCTGCAGGCTTCTGCGGGGCAGCTCAGCAGATGTGAGAGGCTCAATACTGCCAGACAGGGAGCTGGGCAGTGGCCAGAGCCACGAAGCTCTGCTGGCCACATGCTAGCACACAGGCCTTCCCGCCCAAGCTTTGCAGAGACTCACAATCCCGCAGTCTCCGGCAGGAAGAACAGAGGTTTTGAGTAACTAAGGGATGGTCTGGGATCATCCAGGTAACAAGTGGAGAGTCAGAGCCCAGTACAAGAGAAGGAGAGAGGTGATGACGGGTCGGGGAAGAACCAAGCATTCAGACCCTCATTTCCTTTCATCCCAGTGATGCTCCACTCTACAGAGAGCCCACGGCCTGGCATTTATCACACTCCTACACAGGCTGGGGCCTTGAGAAAGCCAGAGAGGAAGAATCACTGTGTTTACCTTGCAGGAGTTATGGGCGGTAAGACATGCGTGCAAATGTGCCCGTTCACGCTGTTCCAGACACCACTGCTCCGCCAAGCGCCTGGTAAGACTGTGTCTCTCCCCTTCCTGACAGCTGAGCGTGCACGTCTGAGCTGAGGCACTGCCGGCCACCCCCAGGTGGGAGCACCAGGGCAGGGCCAGCCACTACTGTCCCCAGGCCCTGAGGAGGCTGCCGCCCCTGCCCGGGCCTCAAGGGTGGGCATTCTGGAGTAGAACTCCAAACACAAACAGCGGTACCTCACTCACCCTTAATTGGTTCCTCAGGAGGCGTGATGGGTACCAAAAACAGTGCATGCGGGACAAACTACTTCCGCGGGAAAGGACAGTGATTCAGAGGACATTGACATGGACAAGCTCTAGCTTGCCCGTCAAGTACCAAACAAACAATGACCAGCAGGACTATATTTTCACAACAAAATGCATTGGGTACCAAATCCAATGAGTTTCAAAGCAGTGGAGGTCCAAAATGTAGACATGTCGCTTAAGAGAGAAGTAAACCTCGTGAGAGTCATTCACTTTAAAGGATTATAACCTTCCAAGTCCTTCTCTCATTTCCCATTTTCTTCCTAGCCTAATGCAGGGGGCTTACACACACGTACTATGAAAACACTTCCCGAAGGGATCGTGTGTTTTAATAGCTTCAGCTCGGGGAGGAGCGGTTTCCTCCAACAACGCTCCAAACCCAGTGAAGCCCGGCTCCTTGTCCTCTCCAAGCCCCAGCTGTCGGCCCAAGGCCTCAGGCAACGAAAGTTTAACACCCAAACTGTGCCTCGCACCCTCACTTTAACAGGAGTAAATGTGTTCAGCCGAAGTACTGAAACTCAATTATTTAATAAAAGAAAAGCAGATTACCCCCCAAAAAATAGATTACAGAAAATTGTGTATGTCCATATTTCAAAATCTTCTTGCCATAATATGATTGTCCAGCATCAGGTAGAAAAAGGGAGAAGAAAGTTTCATCTTGTTTCTTTCCTTCCTTTTTATAATACGAAGGTGATCGTATGGTCAGTCACAGTTCTAGGGCTTCACAAACAATAGTAACTTGTTTAACCCCCACAACAACCCCGTGAGGTAGGTATTATTATTGCTGCCATCTTACAGATGAGGAAACAGAAATATCAAGGATTTTATTTTTTGGCTCACAATTAGCAGATTTGAGAGTTCTCTGCCCTCCTTGGGGGCAATGCTAATTTTGTTTTAATATTAGATTTTATTGTGAGCAATAATATTGTAACTCAACAAAAATAGTCATGCACATTTCAGGCACTGTGCAAGAGATAGCAGTACCAGCTGGGCCTGGAGAACCATTTGGCATTCCTCAAATAGAACTCTGTGGGCTGTCCTCCTTCAAAGCCCTCTGTGTCTGAGTCGCAAGTAGCTGAATATGGCAATCGTGGTGACCAATGGAAAGGTCAAATTCACACCTTTCAGAGGAAGAAAAAGGAGTCTGGCCCATGGTGTGAGGAAGAATCTTGGAGCCATTCCAGCCCCCTGGGCTCTCAGTAAGAACTTTCAAAAATCTATCCCAGATGGAAAGTCACGATCCTCTGAGGGGGATATCAGTTATAGAATCTAGTTTAGCCTGCTGGAAAGAATGAAAACAGCTAAAACACGTGCACAAGTTGACGCATCAGTGACAGATAAGGCAAGTGAAAGGATGCTGAGACTCAAGATCACAGAAGTTCTCCTTCTTGGGTCTGGTCCCAGGACCGCAAAGTCTACTCTGTTGGAAAAGCTGCCATATTGAAAATGTTAGTTATCAGCACAGGTGAGATTATTGCACAAATCTGTCTTGGGATCTCTGGTTGCAAGAACGAGACCCACTCCAGTTACACACGCACACACACACACACTCACACACACAGGAAAAAGAATGGCTGCATTTATAAACAAGGTACAGGACTATAAGGAAATGAAAGGACAGAGCGTGCACGTAACGCCCGACAAACACTGGAAAAGAAATACCAAGCAAACTCAGGCTTTCTCTCTTGGTCTCTCTTTTCCTTCTCTTTTTGTAAACTGTGTTTGCACAAACTAATTATGCAGGAGAATGGGCTACGTTTCGGCATACTCATCCATGTGCATAGCAGGCTTTATTTTCAAATACCCGTTAGCCCTTTCCCCCGGCCACCACTCCTTGCCCCCTTCCTGTTCTCTAGAAGACTCTTTTCTGCTTTGCTGCCATTTTTTTAAAAAATGTTCTTTCTGGAGGCCACATATGAGACACAACCTGATGTTTGACTTTCCGAATCTGGCTGATTTCATCCACCATGCTAAAGTTCTGTTCCTGCAATTGGCATGACTTCACTCTCCCACACTCTCTCTGGGGGAGGTAAATTAGTACATCCACTATGGAAATCAGTGTGGATGTTCCTCAAAAAGTTAAAAATAGTGCTTCCATTTGACCCAGCTATACCACTCCCCACTATATTCCTGAACAAATTAAAGTCAGCATGCTAGAAGGATACCTACACACCCACGTTTATTACTGGATGATTCACAACAGCTAAGCTACGGAGCCAGCCTCGGTGCCTGTCACCAGACAAGTGGATAAAGAGAATGTGGTATGCAAACACAATGGAGTATCATTCTTTTCATCTTTCTTAGATGAACTGTCTTCTTGCCTCTGCTTCTCTCTGCATGTGGTCATTATTTTGCAGTATCTTTCTCTACCTCAATCTCTTGACCAGATTTTTCTACTTCTTCATTCAAGAACTAAGCACTCTATAGTGTCTTGTTTCCTGACTTCAATTTCCTCTTCAAGGACTCAACAGACATTCAGTAGCACCTCAGAGGCCCAGCACCAGTCCTCAGGGAAGAGACCTCAGCTGGCTGAGTGTGAGCAGGGACTGCCCCTGATCCTGCAGCCCAGGAGGTAGTCACATCCCCACTCAGCAGGCACAGAGGAGGAGGGAGGTAAGTTCTTAGAGAAGAAGGAAGAAGCTGGGGAAGAAATAATCGATGGAGGAAACTATAATCTCTAGAACAAAATCTGTAACTTGCACTAGGGTGTCTGTTATTTACTTCTCAGATACAAGCTCAGCAAAAAAAGTGTCTGAATGGAACAATTTCCTTCGTGAAGCCTTTTGTGCATTGCCACTGAACAAAAGCCACTAACCTGAGTCTCCCTGGGAAGTAGTCCTGTGATTAATTATAGCCAAGACGTTCTTACACAGGAGCTGTCGCACACATGCAATTTGCTGAGCATGACAGAAACATACCCACTCCTAGAACCCCTAATTTTCTTTATTTTAACGTCTAAAGATGGGTCCAAGTGTGAGATCAGGATCTGTGCTTTAAATAGTCTTTTTGTAAGAAAGTGGGAGATGGTTGGAAGCAAATCTTGGGAGTCCTGGTCAGCAGGGACCCTTGGCATCAGCAGAGCTAAGACTGGCCCATCTCACGGGCCAGGACAGACAGTAACCCCCAAGGAAACCAACCTGGGCCTGTCTTTATTTCTGCAATTCAGTCCAGAATACACAGTTGATTCAGATTTTTCTCTGATCATTTTAGCCAGCAAAAATTTTAAATAATCAAATTCAGGAGGTAGCATAGCAATTAAGCAGAGTTGTGAGCATGGTTTATTGTTATTTGATTAAAAAAAAAAACTTCCCTTGAGGGACACCATGTTCTCCTGAATGAGTTCTCAATACTTTAAACACAATTTTAAATCTCAAGAGCCATGACCACTCAGAAATACTTACTTGGTGATAAAACACAAGTTACAACCCATGAGAAGCTATTTGCAGTCTTTATGTCCCCAGTTCAATGCGAGTATTCAGAGTCTGTGGTCAGAGCTGGCTGCACCTAGAGAAGAGGGCAGACAGAGCAGAGCGGGACTCGGGCCCCAGACCCGCCACCACCAGCTGCCCAGCTCTGATGAAGTCCTCCGCCTAGTCTGGGTGAGCCTCGCAGTTTCCAAATACAAACTTGGGATGAGGAAAGGGCCTCTTTTCTTCAAAAAGTTGCTGTGAGACCACCACCAGCTGCCCAGCTCTGATGAAGTCCTCCGCCTAGTCTGGGTGAGCCTCGCAGTTTCCAAATACAAACTTGGGATGAGGAAAGGGCCTCTTTTCTTCAAAAAGTTGCTGTGAGACTTCCAGAGGCAATTTATCTAATGTTAGCAAATTTTAATAACCATGATTTTAATTAATAACTGTACTTTATGGAGCATCTACTACACTCAGGTATTGCAGTATGGTCTTTGACTCAATTCCCAACACTGCTTGAGGAAATCGGTATTATCATCTCTGTCTCACTAAAGAGAACGCAAGAGAGAGTGGTTGGTAGCTTATTCAGGCCTATGCGGGGCTAAGCGATGGATCAGAACCAGCACTGCAGCCCAGAACTGCTTCCCGCCACAAGCTGGGCTCCTTCCAGGATGCCGTGGGAGGAGGCAAGGACAGCTTTCTGTTATTTAAGGTTTATACCTAACTATACTCAGTTATTCTATAAAACCAGGAGGAGGAGAGAAAAAAGAAGCAGCATCTCATGTGCCCAAAGAAATCAGGAAAAGATTTTTTTAATGCAACAACAGCATAGCATGTTTCCTTTGCCTCTCTGTGTCACTGAATTCAGCTTTCTAGGGATGTGTTCCTTTGGGGGAAGGCAATGGAATTTCACATGTGTGTGGCCCAGGCCCATGGTTTTCCATAAAGAAAGTGCAACTGGCAGGAAGAAGGCCTTGGAAGAAGGGAAGAAAGAGCAACAGAGCCCTTGGGAGGGAGGGAGCATTTGCACAACCTTGGCATATGCTGGGGAGTGTGGCGGGGACTCTGATGTGGAGATCAGAACAGGTTTTATTCCCAGCCTCCCTCCTTTTCCTCCTCTTCAAATCTCAGATTTTTCCTTACTTAGTAAAAGGGGGCTCTATGACCAGATGTCCCCTAAAATCCCTTCCCACTCTCATATACTTTCATGCAAACCAAGATGTTTTAAAAAGAAAATTAGAACGAGATGCCAATGAACATACGGGTAAGCCCCAGTCCTTCAAAATCTGTCTCTTGCTGCTTTCACCACCGTTTGACCTTGGCAGTCTGTGGCATAGCCTGGCAGACAGAGGGGGAAATGTCAATAAACAGATAATGTCCTTAGGAGAAAAGTGGGGGAGAAAAAAGCTGACAGAGTCTTAATACGTTTTAGATGAAAATATGCTTGTGTGTGTGTCTCAAAAGGGTCACAAATAATCCCTGTGACCATCTAGTGGCTTACCAGGTCCTGCAGAGGAAGAGCCTCCCTGTCTGATCATAGAAGCACCAACACCTGAAACAGCACCTGGTGCATACATGGTGCATCGTGGCTATCAAATGAACAAATGACGAGTGAGTCCTCTCACTGAAGGAGCGTAGAAGAGAATAGTAACTGATTCGCTCGAGTCCCGGCCAAGGTCATGCCGAAGGAAGAAAGCACAGGCGTCGTCTTAGTCACTTTTCTCATTGCCAAGACATAACCCCTGACGTCCATTGCGTAAAGGAGATCAGGTTTATTTGGCCTCACAGCTTTCCAAGGTCTCAGTCCATGCATGGTCAGCTGGCTCCGAGGCAGACAGGACATGGCAGAAGAGCCCGGAGGAGGAAAACTGCTCAGGTCATGGCAGCCAGGAAGCAGAAAAAAAGGGAGACGCCTAGGAGGGAGACGCACCCTTCCAGGTCACACCCAGGTGACAGACTCTTGTGATCAGTCCCACCCTCTAGTACCGCATCAACTACGAATGCATTGATGGGTTAACCCATGGTGAGTGCAGAGCTCCCAGGATCCTCTTACCTTCCAAAGCCCATCCTCTGAACACGTGAGGATTTGGGGGACACTCCAGTTGGATGCTGTAACAGGGTGCTCTGGTGGCAAGGGAGTGAGCTGGTTCTGATCATAGACTGGGCCACCCTTCAAGATGGGTGGAAGTGATCAACTGGATTGATTGGGTTGAAGATTTCATTCACTCCATTTTAGCTCACAACAGTCAAACAAGAGGCTTCCTTGTTTAGAATACTGTCAAGATTAAAAAGACACTGCGAATAAAGGGTCCTCATTGTTTAAGGCTCAATAAAGCCAGCACCAAGTAAGAAATCCACCAGGATAGAGGTTCCCAGAATCAGAGCCACCCGCCAACAGCACGCATCTGAGAAATGTCACATGAACACCTGAGAAACCTCTTGCTTCTTGCTGATGTTTGAATCTCAAATACTCCTGGCCATTTTTTTTCAAAACACCTTTTTACTTAAAACATAAAGCCATTGCAAAATTGAATGACTTGTACTCAAATTATCTTCACCAGCCTCATCTGGTTCCCAGCTCAGTTTCTTGTCCTTTTGCCTTAAGCATGCACTTTGACCCGAGACAGGCTCGCAGCCCACAGTCAGGTCAGAGTAACCCTCGGAAATCTCTGGCGCTCTCTCACCCAGGAAAGGAGCTGCCTCGGGAGCAGCAAGGGCTGGCTTCCTGGTGAGGCTGTGCATCTCCGATGGTCTGAAGATGTGCAGTTTGCTACTTTCTCAAAATCTCTCTCTTTGAAGAAAAGAAAGCTATCGTTAGGCTGGGAACCTCCAAAGGGCTTAATGAAAATCAATAATGAAATTAAAGGTGAGAAAAGGAAAACCGTAAGGTTCCTAAAGAGCTTTGATTTCTCTGACACTTTGTTCTTCAAGGAAAGGGTTTTGATTTCCCCAAAAATCATTCATGAAATCGTGAAGACATTAATTGCATAGTCCTGGGGCTACTCACTCAGGAGATATCCTGGCCAGATCTCCCAGCACTCGCTCCCTCTCTGAAGTCAGGGTAGGAGGAAAGAAGAAGAATGGGAATCACTTCTAATCTGTGGCATCACCACCAGGAGTGAACTGGGTTTCTTGAGTTAGAGATAGCTGATGAGGTTAGAAGAGGGAAGGATTTATCTGTGTCCTGAGGCCACACAAACCAGTTTCATAGTGATGTTTACTCTGATCTCTATTCTAAACTGATTTGGGCATGATTCAAAAGCACTGGCATAGTGTAGAAGTCATGTTAGTTTTCCTTGGAGAGTCCCAGCCTGAGAACTGAGATTTTTATTCACCTCCATATCCTGAACAGGGCTCATAATTGGCAGGGCCACACCACATGTTCAGTCACCATCTATTCTGACTGGTCTGTCCCCTGCCATGCAAGATTTTAGAAATTTTGAATTTAGAATTTTGAATGTCATCCCCATAACAAGTGATACGGACGCCCAGCCCTGTCCCTTTGCCCACCTGAGATTACTGGGGTGACCATTTCCAGCACATGGACAACCCCTTACCTCAAATGCATGTGTCTCTTGTCTCTGGAGCCCAGGGAATTTGCTGGACAGCAGCAGGTATGAAGCAAGCATGCAGAGCAGTTAAACTTTCCGGGGCTACTTTCCACCCATGAAGAGTGAGCAACCATGGATAAATCCTACAGCCAGCCCTACACGATGATTACAAGGCGAGTCCATCACGGTTTCTTGGTGTAATTTCAGGTATTCCTTGAAAGCCCTTGGGAGATGATCCACAATGAGAGATCACGAGACATAGAAAAAGGAATCATCCTTTTCTTCACTCCTGGTAAGGCAAGAATAGGTATAGGAAGGCCAAGGGGAAAGGTGCGCATCTGTGTCCTGGGGGCTCAGAGGAGGAGAGGATGAAAGATGGTGAGTGACACAGGAGATAATTACCTACTTCCTCATCTCACACCATTAACTCACTGTGACTAGTGAGTTTGCACTATGGAGATTTAGAGGTGCAGCTCCAGGATGTGCAAGAATTTCAGCTTCTCTTAGACCTGTTAAGCATGAAGAAGTAGCACCTCCTCTACTAAATAGAAATTTCACCTGATACTTTTTGTAATTGGAAAGGCAGATTTTGCTTGAGTAACTGCAGTACAAAAAAACAAACAGAAATTTCAGCATAGGATTGAGCCCAACTACAAGTTAAACACACAAGGAAGTCTTTATTCAAGACTATTGCAAAAGAAGATATAGACAGCTCAATTCTGAATAAAACAAGGACGAGTGGGGATTTATAGATAATATAAATCTATAAAGATGAGAGGATAGATGGAAAATTACTAAGAGGAACTTGGTCAGGTATCATGGGTTGAGGCATGAGGAACTTGATTGAACGCCAAAGGTGGAGGATTGCTGCTAAACTGGGCTTGACAGGACACGGTCAAGGCCTAACAGAGAAGCAGGCTAAAGGATACCAGCCACAGAACTGGTCCCAGAACTGTGCGATACCTCTCCTCCAGTACAAAAGCCGCCAGAAGCATTCAACATTCTGCACGATCGACTCCTAGTTACAAAGCACTTCTAGGCGTTTGGAAAGAGTGAGGGAGACAGATAGACCTGGTACTTCTTTTAGAGAGTAGGAAAGTATATAGTTCAATAAATGGCATGACAGGGAAAACACAACGTGAGACCAACACAGTTTTACAGGGTTTTAAAATTTTTTTTGATTTTCCAGATGATATGACATTTTATCTATGACCTGAAAGTTGAGTAGGTGTTGTCAAGGCAACAAGAATAAAAAATAACATCATCATATATGAGCATGGCAGTTTCAGTAGATTGAAAAAAAAGAAGTTTTATCTGATCTAATTGCAGCATAAGGCTAAGATATGGGGCAGATGTGAAAATTTAAGTTGGTACATTCAATTAAGGCCACATCAGAAAGATACGTAAGGGCCACAATAAGAAAGACTTCTCAGACCCTTCAGTTAGTCAGTAGCTTAACTCAGGTTCACCTAGAAGCACACTCTGAGAATTAGAGTAAAATTCTTTAGGAGGTAGTTTCCACCCACCCAACACAAAGCCCGTGAAGCAGTAGGTCTGCCACCGCGAGCGCCTGGAGCTCAATCCCCCTGCTGAGCACGGGGGGAATGGGGAATGTGCCTCTGAGTTTTCCCAGCCAAGAGGCAATAAAACTGTGAAATTTTCTCCCAAGTACCATCCGGCATGGCTTGAGGTCTACTCTGACGCTCAGTTACTTCCAGGTCCCCATTCAGGCACCACATGAACTTCCTGGACCAGAAGAAGAAAACAAACAGAAAGAGCCACTGTGTTTAAGGAAAGTAGAGCATGCAGAGGAATTGGGCAGGGACTCCGATGATAGGGTGGTGTAGTTTGTGAAGCTCCAAAAGAGTAAACTTGTGCATTTTCCAAGTGTATTTGTCCAGAATCTCCTTTGCACAGAGCATCCTGACACATTGGTAATAACCATGAGAGGCACTTACAGGGGTCACCGGTCTATCAAGGGCCTTGTCATGAATGCTTTTAGCTTTGCAGGTCACATGTTCTTTATCATAACTGCTCAACTCCATTGTTCCATCCCAAAACCAGTCATAAGACAATATGCAAACCAATGACCAAGACTGCCTTGCAATAAAACTTTATTTACAGAATCAGGTGGCCCATGAGCTACAGTTTTCTGGGTCATTCCTGCAGTTCTGTGCAGCTCTAGAATTCTAAGGCATGATGGTGGTTTCCCTACGCACCAAAAAGGGCCCTTGACTGATCTGAGCCAAGCCTTCTCTTTTCTCCTGTCCAGGTGACCTGAGGTAAATGTGCTCCTCACTGATGGGTTTGATCTTTCTGCAGCCCCAACCTGGCCAGCCTTCAACCTGTGTGTCTCACTTTGCCCAAGGTCACTCTGCTGAAGAAAGCAACAGAGCCTAATTTAATTATTCTACTGGGAAAATAAAAATAATGCTGTCTGATACCAAGAATATTGTGTGTCACAGGAAGAGAAAAAATAAATTGCAGTTCAAAATAAAGAAGTCCTGCCCACTCCTCCTGAGGGCCCCAGAGATGTGTGAAGACTGAAGTAGAAGAAGTGGGTAGTTGGTCAAATGGCAAGACCCACACCAGATTCTTTATTAAGCTTTAAAACAGAAGGAAAATATTCCTCTTCTACAGCCATGTAGCCTGTATTTATTCGCCACCTAGTAAATGCCAGGCAGTCATTCCTTTAGAATATACTGATTCACGCAATTAGAATATACTGAATCCCTATATACAATGCCAGACATTGCTAGACAGAACAGGCTGCATAATTTGCGGGGCCCAGCACAAAACAAAAACACTGAGTTCCTGTTCAACAATTATGAAGAAATTAAGAACGCTGACACACACTATTAAACCAGGCATGGGACCCTTGGGATTGGGGTACATTTAGTCAGCTTTCCCAACCCTGGGACAAAAGTACCTGACATACTTAACTTGAAGAAGGAAATGGTTTCAGAGCATTTAGTCCGTGGCCAGTTAGCTCCAAAGCAGAAACCCTGTCGGAAGGGCCCAGTGGACCAAAGCTGCTCACCTTGTGGCAGCCAGGAGCTAGAACAGGGAGGAAGGAGCATCAAAGAAGAAAGGGACAGAAACCAGAAATAGCCCCAAGGTCACACTCCCATGACCCGCTGAGATATGGCCAGAAGTGTGCCTGAATTATATGCAAGGCATCTCTTAATCTAATTAACTTCACAATATGATTAACGGTCACAGTATACAAACTCATAGGTCATATATTCACAAAACCAGCTTTAGTGTAAGATGTTGGTGTCATAGAAATATATATGGGGTTATAAAGAAGACTCTTCATCCCAAAGAAGTCTTCACCCCAGAGAATCCAGTATTCAGGAAGGAGAGAATATGTGTGTAATAAAATGACCCTTAGGAATTCACATCATCCTTTTCAATTCCTTTCCTCACCAGATCCCAAGAAGATTCTATGCTCAATGGCCAGCTCCTGCATCGTTTTGCAGGCTGCTGACCCTGAGCTTCCAGAGCCACGTTACTTGCGAGCGCAGAGAACTGAACATCTTTCACCACTGATTTGTGTGTGAGTCCATCCCCTCTATTCCTCACCTCTAGGCAAGTCAGCCCTGAGGCTAGACATCCCCTGATCCCACCCCTCCCTGGGTGCTGAGTCGCACCCAACTGGACCCCTTCCCTTCCTGTTTCTCCAGGAGGCCTCCCGGGAGCACTTTCTAACAGATCACCTCCACAAACTCATCTTCTTTTCAAGGTCTGCCTTTGGGAAACCCAACCTAAGATTCATGCACATAAATCGCAGGGAAGTGTTCGGGGCCAAGTGTTTTGCGCCCTCGAATCCACACGTAAGTGGGACTCTGTGGGAGATTCGGCAATGAGGATGGAGCCCTCACGAATGGGATGAGCGCCCCGGTACAGAAACAGGAAAGAGATGATTTCTCGCAGTCGTGTGAAGACTTGAGAAGAGGACACCTGTAAATCAGGACGAAGGCCCTCGCTAGAACAATGTCTGCTAGCACACAGATTTTGGGCTCTCAAACCTCCACCCCAAACTGAAAAATAAATGTTCATTCCCTCATCTATGGTATTCTGTTACAGCAGCCCAAACTGACTATGCCAAGGAGTGCGGTGCCATATGAGAAGTAAAGATCCCGAGAAAGCCAAGCACACTGAGACACGGGATGAACGACAGCAGACATTGCACGGAGAGGGGTGGGAGTCCCAGATGAGTTGGCATTTCCACCCGGTCCTGACTCGTAAACACTATCTCACGGGTCAGAATGAACAGTGAAGACGGGGAAGGTGCGGCCTTTCCTCTCTGCTGACGGCTCCTCACTCTCCCGCCTTGCTCTGGGTCCAGGAAGGCAGACCTGACGGCCAGGCCACCCTGAAGGCTCCTGATGTCACCTGAACAGGCTGCAGCAGCAGGCAGCCTTGCCCTCTGGCTTCCAGATGGAGTGAGCCAACGACTTGGAGATAAGGTGAGGGGCCAGACCTATAATGAATGGATGAATGGGGGCGGAAGGAAGAAAGGACGGCATCAGTGGTCTCTGCTTCTTGCTATCCAGTGGCTCGACTGTGACTGCCTAGTATACTGGCACAGTCACGCTTCGCTTAACTGTGAGGAAATGATCTAAGAAAGGCTTTGCTAGGTGATTTCATCACTGGAAACTTCATATAGTATACTTACCCAGCTGCTGCACACACGGGCTACATGGCATGGACTGTCCTCAGGTGGTCAGTCATTGCCCAAGCCACGGTTATACAGAGGACGACTTTATTTGGGTAAAATCATTGGTTCAGGCTCCCGTGATATTTTTTAGTGTCTCATTTAGTTCTGCTGAGTTTCAGAAGTCCCATGTCAGAGGATAATTAAGTATTCAGTTTTCTTCCAAAAAGTCAGAATCTCTGAATTGCTTATGTCGTTAGTACCAGACTCTACTGACAGGAGGTTGCAGTTGCAAAGAAAAGGAACTTGTGAGCAAGGTTTTACAGAGCAAACATCCCTAGGAGGAAGGAGCGAGGAAGCAGAAAGAACCATTTCCTGCCAAAGTCCGCTTTATCGCATGAATCATGAAGAGGCCTAGCTGGACAGCCCAGTGGGGACGCACAGCCTGCGGATCCTTTCTTTCTCTGCTGACTTTTGACCAAGATGCTAAACATTCACAGGGCTGTTACTAGACAGCCCCTTTCTGCAGGTTGGAGAGAGATGAGGCAGGCCCTTACCCAAAGAAATACCTATTTCGGGAGGACAAATTCCACTATACAGTACCCCAGATGGCATATGGTACCGTACCCGTCGGAATCCTCGCACTGGCCAGCAGGGTGGGAGTAACAGAGACCTGAGAAAGCACAGGGCCATTTACAAAGAGCGGACGGTGTGGGAGAACTCACGAGGGTGCCAAGGCACCCTGGACCCAGCAGCGCTGCGCTGGGGAGCCGTGGGGGCCACCTCTGTGGGAAACAGGAACACCTCCACTGGACGGGGAAGAAACTGGAGCTGAGTCTCCTAACCAGAGGATTCAGGGACAGCTCAGAGAAGAAAACAGAGGTGACGGCATCTGCAAATAGCATTCTCTGGAGACACTGCTGCACCCTTCCAGCCCCTGCATCCGCTCCAGCACGCGCTGCCTCTTGCTCTTTGCTTGCTGTTCTCCCAACGAGGCCACCTTCAGCTCTGTGGCAGCAGGCATGGTGTAGTTCATCTGGCAACCCGAGCCACTCGCCCTGCCCTTCCGAGGGGCATGTAGCATCCCTGTGCGGTGTTTCTTTCCGTACCATCCCGGCTCCGTGCCCAGAGCTGGCCTCTGCCACCCCTGAGTTACCAGGTGACTCTAAGATCCTGATTCTAAAGAATCGATACTAGTTTCATAAGGAGTAATGAAAGGGTTACAACGAGTTGTTAAGCACTTTTGGTCTAATACGGTACACACTGAAATATTTAGGACTGAAGAAACTTAATGTCGTAAGATCTGCTTCAAAATAATAAAGACGCAGCAAACTGCATGGAGATCACATTCGGCGTGAGCTGGCAATTACAGAAGCCGGGTGACACTGGAGAAAACTTCAGTCTAGTGGCCTGATTACTTTATTTGTTTGAAATTGCCTGTTATAAGTTTTAATATCTGCTGTGTCCCCTTGCACACAGACACGCTTACACAACAGGGCAGGTATTGGTGAGAGCAACGCGTGTGCAGCAGGCAAACCACATTTGATCCCGATTAGGCCCTGACCGAATCACTTCCCCTCTTGGGACCTTAGTTGTCTGTTTAAAATAGAAAAGTTGATTAACGGTTTCTGCACAAATCTGTGGCCCTCAGACAACCACAGCGAGACACTGCTGACCTTCTGCAGGTTAAATCACCCGCGTGGGGCCCCAACTTTCCCGCCCGCCGCCCTCAGCAGCTGCCCCGAGTACTCACCAAGAGGAGCTGCGGTAGGCTGAGCGCTGGGCTCCGATGCACGTGAGGGGGGCGATCCGAAGCCCTTCGTCGCCGAGAAGCTGCCCCTTCCTCCCGCCGCCGTCAGCCACCTCAGAGCCCTCTCGAGAAGCCTCTCCAGTCTCGTTCAGCTCTGAGAAGAGAAAACCTCCCTTGCGTTCACCCCTTGGGCTCAGCGGGCCTACGTTCCCCGTGTGTCCACCCACTACCTCCCCGCACAGCACTAAACCCCTGGAGTGAGCCCCGGAGACCACCCCCGCTCCTTGAAAGTATAATCGACAAGGAGGGAGGCCTAGAACAGGGAGAGAGACACGAAGAGAGAGGTTCGGAAAAACCCGCGTGGGCAGCAGAGCAAGTGCAAGTAGTTGTTGGGGTTTTTTGTAATGTCCTTGTGCGTTTTGTAAGAAAAAAAAAAAAGGATACTGCTCATTATATTTTTTTTTTTAAAGTGCAAAAAGTACACTATCATCCTAAACTCCTCTATGCCAAAGTGACTACTGTGAGCGTTTGGAGATGGACCGCCCAAGGAAACTACAGGGAACCGGGGCTGTGAGGAGAAAAGAGTGACCTCAGCACGGGGCGGGCAGGGCACAGAGGGGACTGCAGCTCCCCGGGCCGGGGGAGGAAAGCGCTCAGGAGCCGTGGGGCCACTCACGAGACTCATGGCCTCCAGGGTGGGCTGTGGGTGGCCCGAGCTGAGCGGGTCCACGGCCAAATAAGGGCAGATTGAGCGATAAATGAGCCGGACGATCAGACATGCCAATACGTGCACCCATGTATCTGCATGAACACGTTTATATCTTACACATGCATGTATGTTTTCCATATATATTCTCAATCAAATGTTTGGACAATAGTTTTTAAGAAAATCTATCTTAATTAACTTAGCTGTCTTTTATATATTGCACTAATAGTCATCAAATCTTAAAATTACCCTCATATTACTCTGTCCCTAATGATGATTTTCTATTTCTTCAACTACTTGGTGCCTCCATCCATTTTCTGATGCTGTAACTGAATACCCAAGACTCTATAACATAGTAAAGGTTTACTGGGCTCAAGGTTCTGGAGGTAGGGAGCCCAGAGCCTGGCATTGACATATACATGCTATGTGATGATGATTCTCTTTCTGGATAAAGAAAATGTGGCTTCTGTGTACAATGGAGTACCACTCTACCATAAAGAAGGGTGAACCTGAGCTGTGTTCAGGTAAACGGATGCATCTTGAGACCATATTTTTAAGTGAAATATTCAGATACTCATGTTTAAATATCATATTGTTTCTCTTGTGTGAGAAACTGAAAGCATAAATAAGGACCAAAATGGATGATACATATTGAGAAGTAGGAAGAAAATGTTCAAATGGGAAAGGGAACAAGAGAGGGGAGAGGAGAAAGGAAAGGAAGCAAAAAGGGGGGAAAAAGAGAATAAAAGGAAAAATGGAAACAAAGTTTTTGTAAATAAGGAGAGAAAGAAGGGTTGAAGGGAGGGAAGGGGAATGAGGGAAAACAAGAATCAAGATTTATCATGCACAGCTACAAACGCCCTGTGATGAATGTGATCGTTATGTATATCAAAAGTGTAACAAAAAAAAAATAATTTTTTAAAAAAAGAGACAACGTCAAGAAGGCAGAATGGTGAGCTGCAGAGTTTTTCACAATCCAGTATATAGGTTTGAAGGACTTGTGTCCTGATTATTTGAAGAACTCATACAAGTAGATAATTGGAAAACAAGCGGTCCAACTGCAAAAATGGACAAAAGACTTCAAAAAAACATTTAAAATAAAAAGATAGACAGACCATAAGGATATGGAAGGATACTTGCCACCATGAGTCATTGCAAAGGTGTTCTTTAGCCCTGGAGTACTGGGCTTCAAGTTCCTGGAATAGTCATGAGAGAATTTCTTGGAAATGCCAACTGCTCCACTAATCTCCTACAGAGAGTTGCTCTTTGACTAAATTCTATGGTCTGGCCTTATTATTCAGACCCAAACAAACTGAACAGGCAGCAGGTTTTGCATGCTATGTGCATGACATCCAGATATCTAGCAAATTTAAAATACTTAAGTGTCAATATCCTCTTCGTGAATCTCAAACAACTCTGGCTTCGTTTGGGTGGGCGGTTTGGGCGATTCTAGCCTGGGACTCTGGAATAGGACTCGCCCACCATTTCTGCTTAGCAATTATACAAGCTTTTTTTCCTTGGAGGCTGAAAACTAGCTATGGAAATCCAATTTTTGCCTCTTCTAAATATGCACACTCATACTCCAGACTTCTCATTTGTGAGTCTATAATAAAGAAAAAAATAAGCCAGAAGGAAAGAAGACAATATTCTCGTTTCTGAATTTAATCTAAAGCTGGCTTAACTCATCCCCAAGCCACAAGTAAAAATAAAAGCAATTCCTCATTAGATACCGATTAGAATAAATCTCTCTTAGAAAGATAGGATGGAGGCTGCGGGATCTGAATATTTAAACAGATGGAGTTATTTAGAGTCAGTTCTAGGGTTACTGCTAATCTTTTGAAATTTTGGACAATTTTTTCCCTATTCCTATACACAATCAACAATCACATTTGCTGAGAGCTTACCCTATGCCAACAATAGTGCTGCCCCTCTCTCATCTAATGCTTCAATGGCCCACCAGCTCAGAAACTATCTCACTCCTATCTATGGGGTCTGAGAGCAGCTGAGGAACTTGCCCAGGTCAAGAGGTTAATGGATAGTTGGTGTATGATTCAAGCTCAGGTGGGCTGATTCACTCATGTTTTCTTAATTATTTTCAACTTAAAAAATCTTTAATCCACCTGGAATTTATTTTAGAGCAAGATATGAAACGAGGCATCAATATTTTATTTTCTGAAAATGTAACCAACTGGCCTGTCATAATTTAAAATAAAAGTGTTATTTTTTAAAGATGTTGATGATGTGGAGAAATAAATATGCCTGAGGTATGTTAAGTAGAAAAAAGAGAGGAACGCTAAGATGTATACATAGTGTAGTACTTTACATTAAACATAAAATATGCAGCTATCAATGTGACATCTATTAGACATCCACAGGGAAACGTAATCCTGGAGGGTGTTGGAGAGCCCAAGATCAGAAATCTAGCCTCAGACTGCCCGGGTGGGTCCGAGTCCCACACGTTTCTCCCATGTCCTCTGGGTGTATGGTACTTAACCTCACCTCTATAAAATATGATTGATAATATAATTCATCCCCTGAGGTGGCTGAAAGACTTCAACCAATCAGTCTGTGAAAGAGCATAATGTTCAGCATTTAAAAACACTGACGTAGAAATATGCTAAATGCATTAAAGATTGTAACTACTAAGTGGTGAAATTACATGTATTTAATTCTTTATATAGCCAAAAAAATTGAAATTTTCCAGTTGTTGTGGTTGTTCAGTTACACTCAGGTAAAGAGAGATTTTTTGGTTAGCTGGTTGGTTGGGTTGTTTGAGCTGAGGGCCTTCACACTGAGCCACAACCCCAACCCTTTTTCATAGTTTTTATTTTAAGATAGGATCTTGCCAAGTCATAAGTTGCCCAAGCTGGACTCAAACTTGCTATCCTCCTACCTCAGCCTTTCAGAGAGCTGGGCTAAGAGATAAGTTTTATGTGAAGATATTCTAAAACCAAAAACGTAAACCTCTGACAAACTTCCCTGGGCTGCACCTTTGCTGGAGAACCTCTATCTCTCATGGAAAACGAGCTCCTCATTTCCATAAGCTGATAACACGGGGCACATCAGAGCAAGCACTCATGAAAAACAGAATCCTTAAATAACAAATTGGATGTATCTGACATTATGAAAACAAGAAGCAATAAATATAAATAAGTCTCAGGTAAATTATCTTTTCAAGTCTTTGAGGTGCTGTAAGAATTGGGAATATGTTATATTGCATTTTAATTTATAATTGGATTTTGAAATCTGTTCCGTAATAGGTCTAGTAACAGGACTGGGAATTACTTCCCAATTCACACCTCCTTACATTGCTGGGAATATTGCCAAATTGGACTCCCTGTGAGCCAGATTTTCATGTACTTATATAAGTCAGGGGCCCGCCTGGCCCCCAAGACACCAATCCAGGTACAGTACTTCCTCATGCATGGAGAACTGCTTGGCTAAATTATTCAAAAATTATACACTTTTCTAGTTCCATAGGCTTCTGACCAAGTTAATGAAGCAGAGACCTATCTAGGTTTCTTCTGAGATGACTAATGAAAATATCAGCTGCATGCAACTAGGAGAAAAGCTTAATCTGTTTCCTACAGGCAAGAGTCTGTCACGGCCCTGTGATTGCTGATCTTCAGAAATTCAACACGCGGGCGGAAAGACAAGGATACTAGTTTGAAGGTGTCATGGTCTGGACCAGGCAAGTCCCCAAGGCCTCACGCACGCACAGGCAGGGCTTTCCTTAAGCTGATCGAGTCATGGGGCAATGCGCGGGACGCGAGGAGGCGGCTCACTGTGGAGTAACCTGGAAGAGCGCATCTCCTCCTTTAAGTTGTGACCCTTTCCCCTCTGCTTCCCAGCTCCTTCGATGTGAGCAGCTTTCCTCTCCTCAGACCCTTATACCAAGACCTTTTCTTGTAGGAACCACTGACCATGGACTGAAAATGTGAGCCAAGGTCATCCTCTCCTCCTTTAAGCTGTGACTCTCAGGTGTTGTGTCCCCATGGGGAGAAAGTAACTAAGACGTAGGCACCTGTTGTTCTAGAAAATGGTGCTGAGCCCTGTTCTTCTACGACCTGCTTCCTGTCAGGGACTTACAAAGATAATCAACAGCTATTGCAGTCTGAATCAGTTTCTTGAGCCGTCTGAACTTCATTTTCCCTATCGGTCCAATAAGAGCAACTATCTTGCAGAGTGTCTATGAGGACTCCAGTTAATTCACAAAATGCACCCGTCAAACACCTGACACTCAGCTGGGTGCTTATAGCTGCTAGCATTTTTACTGGGATGCTGATTTCAAAGGCCTTTGGAGGGTCTGGTCAATCCCTTTAATTGAAGAACACATTTTCATTCTACTATTATATTTAAAGCTTAGTAGCACGCACCTGGGAATAATGGCAATTTACTTAGTCACACAAACCTGGAAGTCATACATGTCAGATTATAACAGGTTCTGAGGGGCTAAAAGAAAGAAAAACACATTTGTAACCTCTCCACCACCTCGGGATCCTCAGTGAGCCATGCAGGAAGGGAGAAATCCCACCCATTGCCTCTCCACCATCCCGGGAACCTCGACCCAGAGGAACCCTGGTGCCTGACCCACTCTCCTGCACCACAGAATGGGTAGCCAGCACAGAAAGCACCCGGCAACTGGCTTGTCCAGATGAACCCAGGGCAAATCCACTCTAACAAGGGGAAACACTTTGCATACAAACCCCTAATTTATGATTGGTTCTCCTATATAACTATAGACTTTGCTCCAATGGTCCAAAGTACAAAATCAAATGTTACTACAGTTTCTCAATTTCTAAATTGTGCTTGATGTTATCATTATTGATAATCATACTACTGTAGCTAGGCTGTTGTATCAGTTGTGATCCTTCGTTCCCCCTTGTGTAACAGTATTGGAAAGTTCTGGGGTAATAACCTCAATACAGGCCTCCACCAAAAGACTGGGGACTGAGCCAAACAGACACCAGAATTCCACTTTCAATTAATTGGGAAAGTAAGATCTTGAGATAGACACAAACCAAGAATCTCCTACACACAGAAGATATCCCTGAAGAACAGACATTTCCTGGAGAGGCCTTGATACTAGTGATATTGCTACCTATCAACAAAACTCACAAGAATCACCACATAAAAAAATAAAGATGTCAAGATGAGGAGCAAAATGCAATCTCAGACCACCCAGAACAAGTGCATAAAACATCTACATAGAAGAAGTTGAAAGTCGCACACCTGAAATTTCTGAAATGATGACAACTGAAGTAAAGAAACAATTTCCACAAGGTTGTAGAGGAAATCAGAACACAAATAATCACTCAAATGACAACCATGATGAAAGAATTGCTGAGCATATCTGAAGAAGACACAGGTTAAAAAGTAGAGGTGCATAGGAAAATGATGGAAACCTTGAATGAACAATACAGGAAAGAATTAGAATACATGAAGCAGATTCAAACAAATACCCAGGAAATTAAAATTTCGACTGAAAGCTGGCAAAATCACTTGAATGAAGCTGAAGATAGACTTTCAGACCTTCAAGACAGGATTGCAGCTAGTGTCATGAAAGGAAAGATCTCTTGAAAATAACAAGGAACTAGGAAATAACAATTCAACAGTTGTAAGATAATGCAAACAAAAACAATATAGATCTCACAGGTGTCAACAAAAAAGCTGTAAACTCAACAAAAATGATGTAAAAAGACTGTTTGCA
Organism: Dasyprocta punctata; assembly: GCA_004363535.1. Taxonomy (NCBI): domain Eukaryota; kingdom Metazoa; phylum Chordata; class Mammalia; order Rodentia; family Dasyproctidae; genus Dasyprocta; species Dasyprocta punctata. Next base: position 25,678 of record RJWM01014411.1, read on the forward strand.
AAAGTAATAGCAGAAAATTTTGCAACATAAGAAAAGAAACTGACATACAGATATGTGAGCCATGTAGAACTCCAATTAGCCACAACCAAAATAAATCTATACTCAGACCTGTAATAATCAAGATCCCAGAAATTCAGCACAAAAACAGAATATTAAAAGCTGTTAGAAAAAAGAAACAGACCACCTATAAAGGAAAGTCCATCAGAATCATGGCAGACTTCTCAACACAAACCCTCAAGTCAAGAAGAGCTTGGAGTGAAGTATTTCAAGTTCTGAAAAAGACCAACTTCCAATCCAGATTGATGTACCCTGCAAAACTATCATTCAAAATTAATGGAGAAATAAGATACTTCCACAACAAAGAACAACTAAAGAAATTCATAACCACCAAACCAACTCACAAAGAGTATTGAAAGATAGTCTAGAAAGAGATAAAAATTACCACAGTGCCAAGAACAACAACAGAAAGGAACCACCAAGTAGGGCAAGCAATCAAACAGAGAGGGGAAAGTAGGGAACCAACAACAGGAAGATAACATGATAAAGATAAGCCAATATATATTAGTTATAACCATTAATGTAAATGGCCTCAATTTACCAATCAAAATAAACAGACTGCCAGAGTGGATCAAGAAACAAAATCCAAAAATATGCTGCATACAAGAAGCACATTCAACTCAAAGGGAAATTTGTAGCCTGAAAGTCAAAAGATGAAAAACAGCACTCCATGTGATAGGAATCCAGGAAAAAACAGGGGCACCTATTCTGTCTACAGACAATGTGAACTTTAAACCAAGAATGATCAAAAGAGATAAAGAAGGTCACTACATACTTGCTAAGGGAAAACTTCAAGAGGAAGAGATAGCAATTATAAATATGTATGCACCAAAAACATGAGCACTCGACTACATAAAACAAATATTAACAGACGTGAAAAATCAAGTAATCAATAACACAATAGCAACACAGGAGCTTAGTGCCCCATTGTCACACAGAGACAGATACACTAGACCAAAAAAATCAGCAAATAATAATAATAACAGAACTGAACCAAACCCGTGTACAAATGGACTTAGTACATGTTTACAGAGTGTTCCACCCAACATCAGAATACACATTTTTCTCAGCTGCACATGGGTCATTCTCTAAAATAGACCATATATTAGCCCATAGGACATGCTTAAGTAAATGCAAAAGAACTGAAATTATTCCTTGCATATTATCCAACCATAGTGCAATGAAATTGGAAATTAATGACAAATGAAACTACAAAAACTCCATAAATACATGGAAATTAAATAACACACTCCTGAACAATCAGTGACTTACAGGTGAAATTAAAGAAGAAATTAAACAATATCTACAATCACACGAACATGCAAATACAAATTATAGGAACTTGTGGGACACAGTGAAAGCAGTCCTCAGAGGAAAATTTATAGCAGTCAATTTTTACATCAGGAAAACAGAATGAGCACAAATAACTAAATGCTGCACCTCAAGCTATTAGAAAAAGAGGAGCAAGTCAAGCTCAAAGCCCAAAGACAGAGGAAATTATAAAGATCAGATCAGAAATTAATTCAACTGAGACTAAGAAGACAATACAAAGAATTAACGAATCAGTGTTGCTTCTTTGAAAGAATAACTAAAATTGATAAACCCCTAGCCAGCTTTATCAAAATAGGGAAAGAAAAAACTCAAATTCACGCAATAAGGAATGAAAACAGTGAAATCACTACAGATCCTGTGGAAATTCAGAAGATCATCAATATCTACTTCAAAATCTTTATTCTCGTAGGATGGGAAACACAGAAGAAATAGGCAGATTCCTAGAAACATAAGATTCCCAAAGCTGAATCAAGAAGATATAAAAATTCTGAATAATTCAATGTCAGTTAATGAAACTGAAAACATAATTAATAACCTACCAACAAAGGAAAGTTCAGATCCTGATGGATTCACAGCTAAATTCTACAAGAAATTTAGAGAATATTTAATGACAATACTCCTCAAATTCTTTAATGAAATTGAAGGGGAAAAGTTGGGCATGGTGGTACATGCCTGCAATTCCAGCACTAGGGAGGCTGAGGCAGGAGAATCATGTGAGTTTGAGACCAGCCAGGGCTACAAAGTGAGTTCAAGACCAGCCTGAACTGCATAGTGAGAGCCTGTCTCAAAATAAATAAATAAATTTTTAAAAATAAAAGAAAAAGAAAAAAATTGAAAGGGAAGATATAACTCATTTCTGGAGGCAAGTATTACTCTGATACCAAAACCAAAGAAAGACTCAACCAAAAAGGAGTACTACAGGCCAATCTCCCTAATGAATGTAGATGCAAAAATCCTCAATAAAATACTAGCAAACAGAATGCAGCAAGTCTTCAAGAAGGTAGCACACTATTACAAAGTGGGATTCATCCCAGGAATGCAGGGATGTTTTAACATACATAAATCAATGAATATAATACACCATATCAATAGAGCCAAAGACAAAAATCACATGATCATCTCAATAGATCAGAAAAAGCTTTTGATAAAGTCCAACACTCACTCATGACAAAAACCCTACAGAAAATTTGGAATAGATGGTCTTTACCTCAATCTGATGAAAACCATCTATGACAAACCAACCATCAACATCATACTAAATGAACAAAAAATGAAAGCTTTCGATGTAAAATCAAGAGGAAGATAAGGATGCCAACTACCACTACTCCTATTCAATATAGTTCTGGAAATGTTAGCTAGAACAATTAGACAAGTGATAGCAATAAAAGTAATAAGGACAGGAAAGGAAGAAGTGAAATTATCACTATTCACAGATGACATGATACTCTACATAGAAGACTTCGCCAAAAGACTTCAAAACAAAGAACAAAACAAAAACAAAAACCAAAAACTTCACCAAAACAAAGAACAAAACAAAAACAAAAAACAAAACAAAGAAGACTTCTCCAAAAACTTCACCGAAAGATATCTAGATTTAATAACTAAATTCAGTAGCATAACTGGATACAAAGTCAACACTCAAAAATCAATAGCATTTCTGTACACAAACAACAAACTCACTGAGCGAAAAATTAGGGAAACCACATCCTTCACAATAATATCCCCCCAAAATGAAATAGGAATCAATCTAACAAAGGAAGTAAAAGTTCCATACGTTGAAAATTACAGTACTCTGAAAAAAAGAAATCAAAGAGGATCTCAGAAAATGGAAAAACATTCCTTGTTCATGGATAAGAAGAATGAATATTGTGAAAACGGCCATACTCCCAAAACTATTATACAGATTTAATGCAATCATGATCAAAATACCATTAGCAGAACTCACAGATTTAGAGAAAACATTCCTAAAATTCATCTGGAAACAGAAGAGACCTAGAAGAGCAGAGGCAATGCTGGGCAACAAAGGCAAGGCAGGAGGTATTAGAATCCCTGACTTGAAATTACACTACAAAGCTATTGTAATAAAATCAGCATGGTACTGGCAAAAAACCAGACCTGAGGATCAACAAAATGGAACAGAAGATACAGCCCCAACTACAAATATACTCAGCCACCTTATCTTTGATAAAGGGCCCAAACATATTCATTGGAAGAAAGATAGCCTCTTTAATAAATGGTGCTGGAAAAACAGGCTTTCCACATGACAAAGACTTAAACTAGACCCATGTCTATCACCATGCACTAAACTAAAGTCAAAATGGATAAAAAATCTAAATATTAAAACAGAAGCACTAACTCTACTGGAAGACAAGGTAGATAGAGATCTTGAAGACACAGGGGTAGTAGGCAGAGAGTTCATGGACAGAAACCAAATGACATGGGAAATACTTCAAAGAATCAACAACTGGGATCTTCTCTTATTACAAAGATTTTGCACCTCAAAAGAAATCACCAATAGAGTGAAAACAAAACCCACGAATTGAAGAAAAATATTTTGCCAACTGTCCTTCAGACAAACAACTTCTACCTAGAGCATATAAAAACATTTTTTAAATCTGGCCCCCAAATTCAAAGACCCAATTCAAAAATGGGCATCTGAAATGAATACACACTTCTCAGGTGAAGAAATACAAAAGGCAAATAAATATACAAAAAAAAAGTTCAACATCATTGGTCATTTAAGAAATGCAAATTAAAACAACACTGAGATTCCATCTCACCCCCAGAAAAAATGACTATGAGCAAAAAATCATCCAATAAGAAATGTTGCCAGGGCTGTGGAGAAAAAGGAACCCTTCTCCACTGTTGGTGGGTGTGTAGACTGGTGCAACCACTGTGGAAATCAGTGTGGTGATTTCTCAAAAAACTAATGCAATATACATGCATCCATGTTTATAGCAGCACAATTTGTAATAGCTATATCTTGGAAACAACCCAAATGCCCATCAACTGAGGAATGGATAAAAAAGATGTATTTTTATATAATGGAGTACTACTTAGCTATAAAGAAAAATAAACTTGAGGCTTCACAACTAGAGGCCATACTCATAAGTGAAATAAATCAAACTTGCATGTGTAAACATCATATTGTCTCCCTAGTGTAAGAAACTGAAAGAGCAAATAAGATCGAAGATACTATACATACTGTGAAAGGGAAAAAAGCTGTTCAAAAAGAAAGAATGACTGAGATGTGGAAATGGAGAAAAGAAGGAAGGGAAAAATTATATGTATATACGAAATAGCTAAGATAATTGTACTATTAGCTCATTGAAAGGAACAGTTAGTGTTTATATTGTTTGATCAATTTTGCATGCCTATATCTGGTAATCTGAGCTACTATTTTGAAGGCAACAATATGCAATATAATAACCATTGATAATTTCCTATCTTGTTTTGAAATTCTGTATCATTTTGTTTTTTTATTCTCTTTCAAAGAAAAAAAGAAAAGCACATTTGCCTGCTCATTTATTTAAGCACGTCTTTAGCATCAACAATGCAGCAAGTTGGCAGTAACTCCTAGGGAGGGGGTGGAGGCGTCCAGCCCCTGCACTTAAAATGCTCCTCCCCTCACAGTTCTCAGCCTCCTGGTCTATCCCAGCACTCCAACACCACCCTGGTCCATTGTGACAGCTGGGCCAGCAGACTCCTCCATGGAACCTGCAGGAGCAGGCTCGGCCGTGACACTCGGATGCACAGGAGATTGCTATGTGTTTGCTTTCATTACACTCAGCTTACATCATTTTCCAAGCCCCACCCCCATCGGGCTGGGTAGACTTTTTATCCCAGCTACCAGCGGGCACCTTCATGATCGCAGTCCCTTTAGAAGAAAGGAACCTCTGCTGGTACCCAGAAAGCAGAATGGGCCCCAGGCCCATCCCCAGGGTCACAGCCAGCTCTCTCTCCCTGCACACTTCGCAGCAGGCAATCAGTCCCCACTCTCAGAAGCTCTCAGCTTCTGTGGGTGCAAAAGCCGCGCAGGTGCCGCAGAGCCTGGTCCTGTCTGGGAGACACTGATGCCGTTACACAGTGTGAGCACCCTGCAGCCTCCACCCTCAGCCTGCATCTCTCTTGGAGCCCACTCAGCTCCTTCTGTGCCCAGCACCTGCAAACTTTTCCTGCAAAGGACCAAACAGCAAATATTTCAGGATTTGCGGGCCATGCTCTTTGTCAGAGCTACTTCCCTCTGTTGTCACGGGGCTAAAGCAGCCCTGGACTGTACATGAATGAATGAGCCCAATCGCACCCCAATTATACTGTATTCATGGACCCCAAAATTCCATTTTCATAGCACTTTCACAAGTCACTATTATTCTTTCCTTGATTTTTAAAGTCATTCTAGTACCCCGGCCACCAGAAGAGGAGGCGACTGCTGGATCTACACTGCCGGGGAGCCGACTCTGCCCTTCCCTCATCTCCTCCACTGAGACATGAGTGAGCTCTCTTCAAGGAGCGCAGATTGCAGGGAAATAGAATCCATCTTTATTCATTTATTTAGCAAACCCACCAAGGGCAACCGTTTGCCATCCCAGATTGCCCAGTGTCCTGGGTTCTGGGATTTTAACACTAAAGCAGATGAAGTCCCAGGGAACCTAGAATAGTGGATCACACAAACCATTAGGCCCCAGGCAGTGACAGTTTCTGAGGCAGGGAGATGCTTTGTCCTTAGGAACCTGGCACACTCCCCATCCGCCCACCCGTCCTGGGCCTGCAGTGCGCACCCACACAGGGCAGGGGACCAAGCCCAAAAGGTCGTCTCCACGATGGCCCCACTGCATAGGGAGGTGCACAGCCAGGGGCCCAACACTTACGGCGGAGTGCAACAAGGATCAGCACGTAAGAGTGCCCTCGGTGCAGGTGACTGTCCCAACACCCACCTGCCCGCCTGGGCTCAGAACCAGGGACAGGACCTCCTGGGGAGCAAGTCAAGGGCCTCCAGAGCAGTCCAAAGCCCTCTCACTCCTACTCACCTGTTGTACTTGAAACCTCAAACATCCCGACACCGCCCTGTAAAAATGATGCGCTGCTTTATTTATCTGATTATATTGATGTGATTCTGTAGTAATATTTATAAATTCACTGGGACTTAATGAGGAAAGTCTGAATTTGAAGCCTTTTATAGATATGCTTTTCCAGGGCTGAGTGTGAAGCTTAGGGGTAGAGCTCTTGCCTTGCATGCACAAGGCCCAGAGTTCAATCCTCAACACCACAAAAAAGAAAAAAAATGTCTCCAGCAAACAAGCTTCCCCGTTCTCCCCCGTGCCCCGGCCCCATTCCTGCCTTCCCGTGCCCTGCAGCAGAGCCTGATGACACAAGACTGCCCTCCCCTCCCTGTCCCCGTGAGCCCCTGCAGAGCCTTTATTTAATTAAGGCTGCAGGCAGGCGAGGCGGCATTCCAGGGTGGTGAGTGACGGGCACGCAGGACTTCCCGCTCCTCTCACCCACTGGCAGGCAGCTTCGCGCAGTGCTCAGCTATACAACATCCATAGTGTGGATGCTAAGTATCCGCCGGAGTCATACGTTAGAGAGCCAGCCCTCAGGCGGGCTCTGCAGGCAGGTGCAGAGTATGACCTTGTGGAAGGCTCTCGGGCTGCTGGGGCTGTGCTCTCGGGGGTCCGATGGGACCCTGAGCCCCTCCTGCCTATCGCTGCCTCCTTCTGCCGGGCTGAGCAATGACTCACCACAAGTCAAAGCAAAGAGGCAAATGCTCACAGAACAAAACCTCCAAAACTCTGAACCAAAATAAGCTCTTCTCTTCCTACGTTAGCTCAGGAATTTTGTTAAAGTAACAGGAAGCTGACTAACACAGCCGGCACGCACAGTCGCCTTGAGAAAACTGGCCCGCCAGAAAAGGCCTTGAGATCAGGGTGGGAAGTGGGGTGAGTCTAACTGCTGCAGACACCAGACGCGGCAGCTCGCGCTGAGCTGACTGGCACCCGGCTGCTTGCCTCTGACTGCGGGGCAGTACGCCGTGCCTCCAGTGGTGACTTCTCTCCCAGTCGTTTGTGTCTTTGCCAAGAGGCTGCTCATCAGCTGTGGCGCCTCCTGCGCTGCGCCCGCGGGATGGGCCTGCGAAGGATGGGCCGAGGCGCAGGTTGGGGCGGCTTTGGAAAGCTACCCAGGTGGAAACTAAAGACAAAAGCTCTGCGGCCAGATGCTCTTCCACCCCCGAATTAAGCAGCTGCTGTTGAGGCTGCAGAAAGATAAAAAGATTGAACCCTAAACCAAGCCTTCAAGAGAAGCTTCTTGATTTGGCTGGGGGTGGCTGGGGAAACCTTGACAACCAAGTGGTGCCTCTGGTTCACTCACCGCTGCTGGCAAACTCCTAACTGCGGCACTGCCTGACAGCTGGTGGTCGGGTTGCCATGTCAACAAGAAGAGATCCGAATGGGGCTTTGTTAATTCATTACTCAGGTCTCCATCTGAGTAGCTCTCAGCTGCAGGAGAAGCTAAGAAACTTGATCTGCGATGCCCACACTGCCTCCCTCGGCACTAGAGTTATTCTCGCCCAGTGGGGAGCCCTGGGGAGCCCTGGGGAGCCCGGGAAGGTGCCCAAAGCCCAGCAGCCAGCTGGCAGGGTGAGGGGGGTGGGCGCCTGGAGGTGAAGCACCCTGAGTATTTCATTAACGGGGACGAACACTTACGGAGCCTCGCTTGTGTCTGGGATTCTACCAGAAACTCTACGAATGTGACTTGATTTGATTTGATTCTTCAAGCTGTGCTGATGTGTTGATATTAGCATATCCACTTCACAAATAAACAGAGAGAAGCTAAATGAGCAGAAGCAGCAGAGCGACAACTGACCAAACGAGGACACGTGCATAAGACGAGCCATCTATCCTGCAGCCATGTAAAACCAAGGATGTGAAAGGCATTTCACGGCATGTTTGCCCTTAGCCTGTTGCTAAGTAAAAGCAAATAGAAGGCAAAGCTGCCTCACTCAGCATAGCTGCTGATAAAGTGTGCAAGATGAACATGTCTCCATAGGAAGAAAAGCATGGAGGATAATACTACAGAAATAACCGAAAACCACCCCCATGCGGACAAGCAAAGGCTGTCGACTCAGAGCCTGCTGTACGAGGGAGTCAGCTGCCGTCCTGCGCCCGATGTGAACCAAGGAGTAGGAGGACTGTGCAGGGGACAGAAGGAGACTCGGGGAGCCTGCTGCCAGGGAGGCCTCAGGAGAGCTCACCGATGCGGGGCGTCCCTGGGACAGCTTAGCGGTGCAGCTGGGCTTTCTCCAGCTAGTCCCAAGTTAGAGGCACCGGTGAATATTGGGGAACTGACAGCTACTGACCAAGCCCCAGCCATTCACTGCAAAGGTCATGGCTGGTCTTCCTGAATGGTTGCTGCAGCCTGTGGGTCAGACTTTTATATTTAACCAGGAGGGGAGGACAACTGGTCACTTCCTGTCCTCCGTCTTCTAGGGACTTTTAGGGTTTGGTAACAGAAAGGATTGAGAATGAAGATGTGCTGAGAAGCTTACACGATTAGTTTTTTCTTTTTAGAATCACTTTAAAACTATTGGTTAAGTCTCATTACTCAATAGCTAACAAGGTTTTAATGTATTCGTATTTCTAGGATATTTTAATTAATTTTTTTTTTTTTTGGCACTGGGGATCAAACTCACAACCTTGCACCTGCCAGGCAGGTGCTTAAGCCACTGAGCCAAACTCCCAGCCCTGGTTTTTTGAGGCAGGGTTGCACTATGTAGCTCAGGCGGGCCTTGTGCTTGCGTTGTAGCCCAAACTGGCCTCGAACTCACAACGCTCCTCCTACCTCAGCCTCCTGAGTACTGTAGGATATTTTAATTTAAACAAAAGCTAATGCGATAAACCTAATGGTTTTTAGGATAGAACATTCCTAGATATCTTTAGGGCTCAGACAAGCATTCTGAACTGTTGTCTCAGGAAAAATGCACAGAAAAAAATGATCTTGTTACAATTACAGAAGCCCACAGACCAAAGTCTCTGTTGGAATGGCAAATGTGTGCCATCACTTACAATCCTGGATGGAGAAGGCATTTGAGGTCAGCAAAGACCTTGGGTGTACAAGGAATAATCATATTGTGAAAATTTAAACTCCTTACGTCACTATTAATCCCCCTCAAAATGCTCCCCCTAGCTTTGAACACCTTTCTCACTCTTGCTACTTTGGAAGTTCTGAAGTCCTCTTTTCTGAAATGTTTCTATGAAATGTGATCAAAAATACAGTTCACACTCCTGCTGTGTGCCAACTAACACAAAGGCAGGCTTGAAAAAATGTGACAGTGTGTCTCACCCCACCTTATTCACCAGACGTGGCACTGTGAGATTTCTGGCTCTTCCCGAAAGTCAAAACGACCTTGACAGATAAATGTTTTAAATCAGTTCAGGACATCAAGGCAACCATGAAGTCCCACTGAAGACACCCACAAAAGAGGGCTGCCAGAACTGCTTTGGAAAGTGGCAAGAAAGATGGGATGGTGTGTTTGAAGTGAGCGGAGTGCTTCGAGGGAGATGAAGGACAAAGTGTCCTCTACCCTACAAAGGGATTAATGCCAACGTATCTTTTAAAATAATACATTTTTAAAATTTAAACATTCACCTTATTTTTTAACACACCGTGTATGTCACAAAAATAGTTCTGTGTACAATCAGGTGTGTCTGTGTTCAGTGCAGCTCACTCCTGGTTTACTTGTAGTTGACAGAAAACAGTCATATATATTCTCAAACAGTTGAGAATATATATAAAAGATATTTAAAAGAACATTGGCCAAACCAATCTTGGGCAACAAAGGGTGGCATCACAATCCCTGACTTGAAATTATACTACAAAGCTACTATGATAAAATCAGCATGGTACTGGCACAAAAAGCAGACCTGAGGATCAGTAGAACAGGTTAGAAGATGCAATCACAGCTACAAACACACTCAAGACACCTTGTCTTTGACAGAGAGGGAAAACATGTTCATTGGAAGAAAGACAGCCTCTTTAACAAATGGTGCTGGAAAATTTGGCTTTCCACATGCTGAAGACTAAAACTAGACCCATGTCTATCACTATGCACTAAACTAAAGTCAAAATGGATCAAGGATATAAATATTAAAATAGAAACACTAAATCTACTGGATGAAAAGGTAGGTAGAAATCTTGAAGACATAATGGTAGGCAGAGTTCATGAACAAAAACCAAACTGAACAAGAAGTACTTTAAAGAATCAACAACTGGGTTCTTACTGAAAAGTTTTTTTTTATTATTATTATTTTGAAAAAAAAAACAGAAAAAAAGGATAGAAATGATATGGAATTTCAAAAATAGTAGGTAATAACTTACTGAAAAGTTTTTTTTTTTAATTTTGAAAAACAAAACAGAAAAAAGGATAGAAATGATATGGAATTTCAAAAATAGTAGGTAATTAAAACTGACTATTATATGGCATATTGTTAGAAGTAGTTGTTCAGGTTACAAGATTTAGACACACACAAAAAAATGATCAAACAATCAGCCAATGAAAGCACAAACTGTTCTTTTGGATGAACTAACAGAGATTAGTAGTATATGTGTGTATACATATGTATATATGTATGTATACTGCTATACATATAATCTTTTCCCTTCTTCCCTCTGTCCTCTCACCTATCCCAGTTGTTCTTTCTTTTTGAGCACTTTCTTTCCCTTTCATTATTACAATATCTACTGTACATTTTGGATCTTACTACTCTTTCAGTTTTTTTTACACTAGGGAGACAATACGATATTTACAAATGTGAGTTTGATTTATTTCACTTATGAGTATGGTCTCAATTGCCTCCATTTATTTACCTATAAAAGCCTAAAGATTATCCTTCTTTATAACTGAGTAATATTTGCATATCGAAAGAAATCACTAACAGAGTGAAAAGACAACCCACAGAATGAGAAAAAATTTTATCCAACTGTCCATCAAACAGAAGACTTCTATCCAGAACACATAAAGAGCTGAGGTCTGCCCGGCGCCAGACCTGGCCCAGCCGCCTGGCCTCGCCGCCTGGACTCGCGTCCCCCGAGGTTTGTCTCCCCAGGGTCCCAGCCTCCTCCGGCCAGAGAGCCATGACGGCCTGCATGGGGGGCTGGACCCTGAGCAAGGGTGATGTGCACAAGATCATTTCCAGATGATCAAGGAGCAGCAAGTGGAGGCCATCACCAGTGACTTCTTCTACCGGCCGCTCACCATCACCCTGCTCGGCTTCACCCTCGGCAGCCTCCTGTACCTCCCCTTCACCAGGGAAGACTCCGTGCCTGAAGGCAACATCTGGAGAGGTGTCCACTCTGTTCTTTTTTTTTTTTTTTTTTTTTGTGTGTGTGTGTGTGTGTGTACCGGGTATCGAACTCAGGACTTTGCACTTGTCAGGCAGGTGCTTGTGCTGCTGAACTAAATCCCCAGCCCTATTTTTTTTCTTATCACCAGGGTGTTAGCTTTCCCCAGTGGTCCATTTACTCCACCTCATCCAGCCACATGGCGAATGGTCTTTGGACTCAGCGTGCTCTACTTCCTGTTCCTGCTCTTCCTCCTCTTCCTGAATTTCGAGCAGGTTAAATCCCTAACGTGTTGGATAGACTCAAATCTTCCATATGCCACAAGGGAAGCAGGTGTCATGGAGTAGGCCGTGAACTGCCGTGGGATCACCTGGGAGAGGATCATCGGGCACTTCTGGGGCTGGGCCACAAAGGCCTTGTTGATCCGGAGCTATGGTCTGTGCCAGGCAATTAGTATTACCAGGGAGTTAACAGAGCTTTTCTTCATGCATCTCCTGCCCAACTTCACTGAGTGTGGTGGAACCAGGTCATCCTGGGCATTCTGCTCTGTGATGGTGGCAGCATGGTCTTCTGGCTGGGCATGGTCGTCTGCCGGTTTTTAGGAATGAGGACCTTCCACTGGGTAAGCTTCAAGGGCATTCACACTACTGCTGGGAAGATCAAACAGGCCGTGCTGCAGTTCACCCTGCTAGCTGGGCCTAGGTCAGATGGTTTGACCCCAAATCTCCTTTGCAGAGAGTGGCTGGGATATACCTTTTCATGATCATCTGGCAGTTACTGAACTGAACACCTTCTTCCTGAAGCATATCTTTGTGTTCCAAGCCAGTCATCCGTGAAGTTGGTGTAGAATTCTCTTCATTGGGTGCATCACGGCTCCCACAGTGAGACAGTACTATGCTCACCTCACCAACACACAGCGCTGGGAGTTTGGGGCCATTGGTTTCCTGGAAGTTAGTGTTTGCACAAAATTTGGAGGAGATCTCTTCTTTAAGACCCAGGTACCTAATGTCGTGCTTTGGCTTCCTTGCGTGGCCTTCACCATGTTCCTGTGCCTGTGCGGCATGGTTTGATACACGGAGCACTATGGTCACCAGGAAAAGACCTACTCAGAGTGTGAAGATGGCACCTACAGTCCAGGCATCTCCTGGCATCACAGGAAAGGTCCAAAAGTTTTGGAAGACAGCCCACCCAAGCATCCGGGGAACAACGGAAGCCATTCTTCCAGGAGAGGAAACCGACATCCCAAGTCAAAAGTCACCAAAGGAGTTGGAAAGCAATGAAAGAGCCTGGATGATCAAAGATGTTCCAGAGAGTGCCTAGACCTGGGAGGGAAGTGGAATGCGTTCGGACCTCCCTGTTAGGGGAAATAAAATGTGCGGAGCAAATGGAAGGAGGAGAGGACTTCGGGGGATCATTATTTGAGAGTGTAAGTCTTGTTTCCCATAGGTCTGGCCACTTTAGGCAGACCACGGGCTGGGGTCCTTTGCCAGCTTGGGGTCTCGCCTCACTCCGGCACTTGGCATGCAGTCACCGGGGGCGGTCGGTCCAGCGTGCTGGGAGGAAAACAGCTCTTCGCTCACAGTCGCTGAGAGCAGCCCTGTGCTGGGTGTCTGTGGACACCGTGTAAACATCTTCATTGGGACATGGCCTTAACCAGCTAGTTAGTGGGCTGGTCACCAGATTTTATTTTTGTGAATCAGCCTTTTCATTTGATTGATTTAAGTTCAGGCCACTTTCTGTTCTTTAAAAAAAAAAAAAAAAAAAGACAGAGGATTGAAAAAAATCAGACCTCCCAAATTCAAAAACCCAATCCAAAAATGGGCATCTGAGATGAAAAAAAAATGCACTTCTCAGATGAAGAAATACAAATTGAAAATAAATATATGAAGAAATGTTCAACATAACTGGTCATTTGAGAGGTACAAATTAAGCAACACTAAGATTCCATCTCACTCCAGAAAGAATGGCCATCATCAAGAAACTGACCAATAACAAATGCTGGCAGAGCTGTGAGGAAAAAGGAGCCCCTCTCCACTCTTGCTGGACTGGTACACTGGGAATGTAGACTGATACAACCACTGCAGAAATCAGTGTGGAGATTCCTCAGAAAACTAGGTTTGGAAGTCCCATTTGACCCAACTATTCCCCTTCTGGGTATTTTCCCAGAAGAATTGAAAACATCACGCCACAGCAACATATGTGCACCCATGTTTGTAACAGCTATATCTTGGAAACAACCCAAATATCCATCAACTGAGGACTGGATAAAAATGGTATGGCAGTTTTACACAATGAAGTACTGCTCAGTTATGAAGAATGACAAATTTGAGATTTTTTATAGGTAAAATGGTTGCAACTAGAGACCATACACATAGGTGAAATAAATCAGACTTACATGCATAATAAACTGAAAGAGTAAATAAGACCCAAAATTACAATAGATTTTGTGAAAGAAGAAGAAACTGTTCAAAAGGAAAGAACAACTGGGATGGGGGAAAGGAGAAAAGAAAGAAGGGAAAACATTATATATATATATATATATATATATATATATATATACACACACACACACACACAAGACAGACAATCATTCTACTAATCCCTGTTAGTTCATCAAAAGAACGGTTTGTGTTTTCATTTTTCAATCAATTTTTCATGCCTATAACTTGTAATCTGAGTAACTACTTTGAAGATAACAATATGCAATATAGTAATCATTGCTAATCTCCTATTATGTTGATTTGAAACTCTGTCTCATTGTGTTTAGTCTTTTGTTTTGTTTTAAAACTAAAAAAAAAAAAAGAATATTGGCCAAAAATGTTGCCAAATATGGTAAATGATATAAATATATAAATTCAAGAAGCTCATCAAACTCTAAACAGGATGCGTAGTGAGAATACCATGGTCAGGCACACCATAATAAGCTCCTGGAAAAATCAGCAAACTAAAAATTATAAATCAGTAAGATAAAATTGACATAGCACTGGTGGAAAATTATTTGAATCAGAGAAGCAAACTACATTCCACAGAAAGGAGCTAAAAATGCAAATTGCAAGGAATTCTTATCAGAAACTAAGGAGACCAGAAGAGAGCAGAACATTTTAAAAGGCTGGAAGAAAAAGACTAAAAATTCACAACTCTGTGTGAATAAAAATATTCTGCTAGAATAATGACAAAAGAAATATATCTTCGTATTTTAACAAATGACTAGCAAAATTCACTGCCAACAGACCTGTACTATAAAAATCTCTGAAGAAATTTTTTTGAGCTGAAGGGAAATGATACAACCGAGCAATAGATCTTCAGGAGAAAATGAAGCGCATCAAAAAAGAGTGAATGGTTATATTTTTCCTTCTTTAATTCAAAATGACTATTTAAAGAAAAAAACAATATCTAGGGATGAAAATTATGTATGGAGATTTAATAAGAATGACAACTATAGCTTACCGGATGATGGGGGATGGTGGAACTAACCAGTAAAAGATGTCTACATCTTTCAGAGTGAGATAGCAGTCACTGGAGAGACAGTGAAAAGCTGAGAAGAACTTAGGCTGACCACTGCAAAAATAAGGCAGAGAGATATAGCTAAAAAGCTAGTAGATAAAAATGAAATTCTAACAAATATTAAGATATTTCAAAAGAAGACAGGGAAAGAGAAACACAGAAATGATAGGTATCAATATTGAAATTACAGACTTCAGTTCAATAATAATAAAAACAGTGTTAAACGATGATGGTCTACTTTTGTACAGCAAAGAACACTATCAACCAAGCAAAAAAAAAGCAACTACCGTAAGAGTGAGATCAAGAGTCCTTGTTTCTCTTAGGGGCTTGTTTCACGTAACATAATGATCTCTGGTTCTATTTCATTCTGTGCTCTGCCTGAATAGCATTCTACTGTGTCTATGTGCCATGTTTTTATATTCACTCACCAGCTGCTGGACACTTAAGTGTTTTCCACTTCTTGGCTACTGTGAATGGGACCACAGTGAACATGGACGCGCACGTCTCTCTGCCGGATCATGTGGTTGATCTGTGCAGTTTTCCATAATGGGTGTACGAATTCACATGCCCACAAATGGCGTACAAGTGTTCCCTTTTCTCCACATTCTCACAAGTACCTGTCGTCTTCAGTCTTTTTGAAAACCATTCCTACTGGGCTGAGATGCTATCTCATTTTGTTTTGATTTGCATTTCTCAATGACTGGCAATGTGGAGTATTTTTTCACCAGCCTGTTGGCCATTTGTATATCCTTCTTTGAGAAATATCCATTTAGGTCTATTATCCATTTTTAAAATAGATCACTCACAGTATTTGCTTATTTTGTTCAGGTTCTTTTACTATTGAGTAGTTACAGTTTATTATAAACTCTGGATATCAATCCCTTGTCAGACATATACATTATATATGTTTTCTTCTGTTCTGGATTCTTTCTGCATTCTGCTGTTTCCCTTGCTATGCAGAGGCATTTTAGTTTGATGCAGTCCCATTTGTCTGTTTTTGGTTTTGTTTCTTGTGCTTTTAGGGTCTTATTTTTAAAAATAATGTTTTCCCATCTCAATGTCTCAAAGCCTTTCTTCTATTTTCCCTCAAGTTATATAGGTTCACATCTGATACTTAAGTCTTGTAAACCACTTTGAGAGAAATTCGGTTACTGGTAAGAAATAGGAGTCTGATTTCATTGTGCATGTAGATATCCAGTTTTCCAGCACAACTTACTGAAAAGACTGTCTTTCCTTCAGTGAATATGCTTAGTACTTGGCTGAAAATCAGTTGAATGTAGGTGTTTGTACTTACTTCTAGACTCTATTCTGTTCTATAGCTGTATGTGCATCTATTTTATGCCAATACCATGCTGCTTTGATTGCTATAGATTTATAGCACATTTTAAGTCAGATAATGTAATTCCTCTTGCTTTATTCTTTTTGTTTAAGATAGCTTTAGCTATTCCTAAATTTTTTGTGGTTTTGTATAAATTTTAGAATTGTTTTTTTCTAGTTCTATAAAAAAATGCCATAGGTACTGTTATGTGGATTGAACTGAATTTGTAAATTGCATTAGGAAATACTGAAATGTTACCAATATTGAGTCTTTAAAACCATAAACACAGACAGGCTGTATTTCCACTTTTTTGTGTGTCCTGTTTCATTTCTTTTATTAATGATTTATCATTTCCATTGCAAAGCTCTTTCTTTGGTAAGTTTATTCCTACACACTTTTTGCTGCTAATATGAGTGGGATTACTTTCCTGACTCCTAGTTTATTGGCATATAAAAGTGTTATTGATTTTTGTATATTAATTTGTACCCTGAAACTTTGCTGAATTGCTGTGTTGGCTCTCATAGTTTTTATTATGGGGTTTTGGGAATTTTTGAGATGAAGTCGTCTGCAGATTGATTATCTGACTTCTTTTCCAATTTGTATGCCCTTCATTTCTTTCCTTTGCCTAACCGCTGCCATTGGGACTTCCTGCACTGTGTTGACTAAAGCCACTGAAAGTGGGCATGCTTGTCTTGTTCTACACCTTGAAAACACCTTTTAGCTATCCCACATTTAGTAAAGTAATAGCTATTGGGTTTGTATGAATAATCCTTATTATGCTGAGGTTATTATCCAAAACTAATTTGTTCAGTTTTTTTTATCATGACGGAATGTTGAATTTTATGAAATGACTTTCTTCATCCGTTGAAGTTACCATGACTTCTGTCCTTCATGCTGTTGATGCAGTTTATCACATTTATTAATTTACAGTGAGTCATCTTGCTATCTCTACAGTGAGTCTCACTTCACGTGTTGCTGCACTCATTTACTAGTATTTCATTGATGACTTGGGAATCTCTGCTGACCTGCAATTTGTGTGTGTGTGTGTGTGTGTGTGTGTGTGTGTGTGTGTGTCTTTCTCTGGTTTGGGATACTTTAAGTTTTTGGTAGAATTCAACAATGACACCATCTTGTTCTAGTATTTCTTTGATAGGCTTTCCATTATTCTTTGATCTCATGCCTCTTATTACTCTCTGTTCAGGTTTTCAGTTTCTCATGATTCAGGCTTGGTAAAGTGTACACGTCTACCATGTTTTTTTCATGCTAGGTTATCTAATTTGTGGGCATAAAATTATCAACAATAATCTGCTGTGATTGTGTTTCTGTGGGGTCCTTGTAATACTTCCCTTTTCACCTCTCATTTTGAGTCCTCTGCCCTTCTTAGTGTAGCTAAGAGTTCAACTATTTACCATTTTGAAGGCCCTCTATTTTATCTTTTTTTTTTTTTTTTTTTTTTTTTTTTTTTTTTTTTTTTTTTTTTTTTTTTTTTTTTGGTTTTTAAGGCTCTATCTCATTGACTTACACTCTGATCTTTATTATTTCTTTCTTTCTTAAGATTTTGTTGTTCTTTTTCTAGTTTTCTGAAATGCAAAGATAGCTTATTTATTTGGTATCATTCTACTTTTTTTCATGTGGGCATTGATTGATACAAACTTTTTTAGTACTGCTTTTGTTGCTTGCATAGGTTTTTGTTTACTATATTTCAATTTTCAATTGTTTTGAGAAAGTTTTTCATTTCTTGATTTTTATTTTTCCTCAATCCATTGGTTGTTCAAAAGTAAATTGTCTAATTTCCATGTTCTTGTATTGTTTCTGAAGGTTTTATTGTTATTTACTTCTAGCTTTATTGTATTGTTTACAGAAAAGACAGTCAATATAACTTCAACTTTTGAAAGTTGTTGAGCCTTGTTTTGTGGCCTGTGATAGGATCTATCCTGGAGGATGTGCAGTGAACTCATGAGAAAACTCCATCATAAGCAGCTGCTGGATGGAAGTTCGTCAGGTCCATTTGGCCTCCAGTGCAGTGTAACTTTGCTGTTTTTTACATTTTCTGTTTGGATAAACCATTGGTGAAAGGGCTTCAAGTCTTGCTTTTTCAACTATGAATTTTTTGGATTCTATTCCTTCCTTTACATCTATTAGTACTTGATTTATATACTTTGGTGTGCAAATATTGATGTGTACACAGAGTCCACCAAAAAATGTATACACACTTCAGGAAAAGAAAAACTTGTATAAATATTTTAACACTAAATTTATGGAGATATCATGAAAATCCTAATGTACACAAGGACAATGCAGTCAGTTTCCCAGGAGTCAGTGGCTGCTGTGTATTAAAGTATTTATACAAAGCCAGACATGGTGACGCATGGCTGTAATCTCAGACTTGGGAGACTGAGGAAGGGGGATCAAGCCAGCCTGGACTACACAGCATGACCTTGTCTCAAAAAAACAAACAAACAAAAAAATAAAACAAAAAATATTTACACAAGTTCTTCTTTTCCTGAAGCAAGTAGGTATGTGGGTATACATTTTTTGGAGAAGATAGATAGATACATAGATGACAGATAGATAGATAGATATTTCCTCTTGTTGAATTGACCCATTTATCATTATATGATGATCTCTTCAGTTTCTTTTTATTCTTTGGATTTAAAGTCTATTTTATTGGCTATAAAGTGCATATCCTCCTCTTGCGTTTGGATTCCATGTGTATGAAATACCTTATTCTAGTCCTTACAGCCTATGTGTGTGATTAAAGGCTCAGTGAATTTCTAGTAAGCAACATATAATTGGGTCATTTTTAAAAACCCATTCAGTCATTTTTGTCTTGACTCTGGAGAACCTAACCCATATATATTCGAGGTAATTTTGTTGGGGTAGATCTCACTACAGCCATTGTGTAACTTGTTTTGTTGCAGTTCCTTTCCTTTCTCTCCCTCTCTTATCATCTTCTTGAATTACTTTAGTAGGGTATTTTGATTGCTTGCATACTATTTTTTTATTTGCCTATTACAGATATTTGCTTTGTGGTTACTGTGAGGCTTAAGAAAAAGCATCTTTTGATTACAAAAGCTGTTTTGATATGACAGCAACAACATAATCATAAAGACAAGAATAGAAACAAATAAATAAGCAAAAAAATACAAAATATAATAAGAAAACTCTACTCTGGAACACCATTCCCCCCCCCATTTTTTGAATTTTTGATGACCTATTTTAAATCTTTCTATATTACTTATTAATATTATTAATACAATTGTTTTGCTTTTAAACTTCATACTCAAGATATGACTGGTTTATGTATAAGCAATCAAAATACACTGCTAGCGTAATTCAAGAAGATGCCAAGAGGGAGAATTTGTATAGTTACTCTTATGAGTGAGTTTTATGCCTTTCCATGTTCTCTTATTAATTTTTAGTGTGCCTTTCCTCTCATTTGAAGAACATCCTTTAGCACTTCTTTTCAAACAGATAAGATGGAGGAGCTAGACTGTCTTGGCTTTTGTTTGGGAATGTCTTTATCCTTCTTCTTTCCAAATGATGCCTTCCCTTGGAACAGTGCTCTCTGTTGACAAGTTTCTTCCTTCAGTACTGTGAAAATTGCACGCCATTCTCTCACGGTCTGAAGAGTTTCTACTGAGAAGTGTGGAATATGCTGCCAGGCAAATGGCAATCTTGCATCCTCGAGAATCTTATCTTTATCTTTCACCTTTGAGAACTTGACTGTAAGGTGTCTTAGGACAGAATTGCTTGAGTTAAATCTGACTGGTTACTTATGACTTTCTCATACTTGAGCATTTATGTACTTTTCTAGATTTTTGGAGTTTTCTAACATTATTTCTTTGAATAAATTTTCTATAGCTTTGGCCTTCTAAAATCCTTCTTGAACCCTGAAAACCCAAATAATTGCTCTTTTAGTCCTATCCCAAAGTTCTCATATGCTTTCTTTATTCTCCTTCATTTTTTTCTTCCTTTTTCTCTTCCAATTCTGTATTTTCAAATAGCTTGTCTCTGAGGTTTCAATGTCAGCAGGCCTAGGATAGGGTTGCTAAGATCTTCCCAGAATTAGGTTTTACCAGCCCAGCACTAAGTTCTGGAGCAAAATCTTTTGCTTATTACCATGCCCTGCTCCCCCCAGCAGAATAGAATCTTGCACAACACTGTGCCATCTGAGGTTGGGAAAGTGTTGTTAAATGCATTTTCTTGGCCACCTAGGCTGATATTAAACTGTGGAACAACTGAGTCTTACATGGGGAGGATTGGCACTATCTTGAAGTACACACAGGCCCATGCCAAAATTGGTAGTGATCCAGACTGAAACACAAGTATGTCCCACTACCACGGGGGTTCTGCTGTCTGTTAGGTGTTAGGACACAAATACCTGAGGACACTAGTTTGGCAATAGCTGTGCTGCCCAAGATTGCAGGATGGGTTGTGGAGCCAGGCCTGTGGCCAGAAAAGTTAATGCCGGGCATATGGTCTCATACCACTGCACAATCTTGGAAGGAGCAGCAGAATGAACCAATCTGAGGACTGAATATCAGATCTAGAAGACATGATTGCAGTTAGCTATCACAAAAAGAAAGATTTCTTAAAAATAGCAAGGGGCCATGAAAAATCAATCCAACAGCTGCAAGATGATGCAAAGAAGAACAACATAAGATGGATCACAGTCAACAAAAAAAGCAAGAGGCAATGCAAAAAACATTAAAAATTCCTGTTCACAGAAGTAATGGCAGAAAACCTCCCAAGCATTGAAAATGAATTTAATATACAGATAAGCGAGGCATACAAAATTCCAATTAGCCATGACCAAAATACATGTACACTAAGCCATATAATAGTCAAGATTCCAGAAATTCAGCACAAGAACAGAATATTAAAAGCTGTTAGAGGAAAGAAACAAATCACCTAAAAAGAAAAGCCCATCAGAACCGCAGCAGACTTCTCAAGACAAACCCTGAAGAAGAGCTCAAAATGAAGTATTTCAAGCCCTAAAAGAAAACAACCTCCAACTCAGATTGACGTAACCTGCAAAATGATCTTTAAAAGTCAATGGAGAAATAGGATACTTCCACGACAAAGGTCAACTGTAGAAATTCATGACCACCAAACTAGCACTACAAAATGTTCCAAAAGATATTCTAGAAAGGGATAAGGGAGACAATTCCATGAACACCAAGAGAAAAATTCTACCAGACAATGCAACCAATTAAACAGGGGAAAGACAGGGAACAAACAATTAGAAAATCATATGGCAAAAATAAGTCAATACATATCATTTATAACAATCAATGTTAATGGTCTCAATTCACAGTTGAGAAACACAGACTGGCAGAATGGATCAAGAAACAAGATCCAACAATATGCTGCATACAAGAAACACAATTAACTCAAAAATAAATTCATAGACTGAAAGTCAAAGGATGGAAAGCAATACTTCATGCACTAGGAACCCAGAAAAAAGCAAGGTAGCTATTCTATTTGCAGACAAAGTGAACTTCAAACCAAGACTGATTAAAAGAGACAAATAAAGTTACTACATCCTTGTAAAGGGAACAATACAAGAAGAGATAGCAATCATAAATATATGTGCACCAAATACTGCCACACACAACTATGGAAAATAAATATTAGTGGACATGAAAAATTAAATAAGTAATAACGCAAAGGTAATGGGGGATCTCAACACCCACTGTCACAATTAAACAGATAAACTAGACAAAAAAATCAACAAAGGAATATCAGAACTGAACCAAACCAGTGAACAAATGGACTTAGTAGATGTCTACAAGAGTGTTCCATTATACAGCATTAGAATACATATTCTTCTCAGCTGCACATAGGATGTTCTCCGATATGGACCGCATACTAGCTCATAGAACATGCTTCAGTAAACGCAAAGGAATTGAAATTATCCCATGTATAGTATCAGACCATACTGCAGTGAAATTGGAAATCATTGGCAAAAAAAATCACAAAATTACATAAATACATGTAAATTAAATAACACTCTGTTGAACAACCATTGGGTCACAGATGAAATTAAAGAAGAAATTAGACAGTTTCTGCAGTTAAATGATAATGCTGATACAGCATATCAGAACTGATGGAACACAATGAAAGCAGTCTTATGAGGGAAATTCCCACATCAGGAAAATAGATTGAGCTCGCATAAATAACCTAATGTTGAACTTCAAACTTTTAAAAAAAGAAGAACAAGTCAAGCTTAAAACTCATATGAGGGAGGAAATTATAAAGATCAGAGCAAAAATTAATGGAATTGCGATTAGAAAAAAATACAAAAAATTGATGAATTCAAGAGTTGATTCTTTGAATGACTGAATAAAATTGACAAATCCCCAGCCAACCTTATCAAAAAAGGAGAAAAAGACTCAAATTCATGTAATTAACAATTGAAAGGGTAAAATTGCAACAGTTCCTACAGAAATCCTGAAGATCATCAATATCTACGTTGAGAAACTTTACTCAAATAAGATGGAAAATGCAGAAGAAATGGGCACATTCCTAAATACATATGAATTACCAAAACTGAATCAAGAACATATAAAAATTTAAATAAGCCATTATCAATCAGTGAAAATCAAGAATATAATTAACAACCTATCAACAAAGAAAAGCCCAGGTCCTGATGGATTCACTGCTGAATTCTACAAAATATTTAGAGATCTAATGTCACTACTCCTCAAACTCTTCAATGAAACTGAAAGGAAAGCAATACTCCCAAACTCATTCCTGGAAGAATTATCCTGATGTCAAAACCAGAGAAGGATCCAACCAAAAAAGCAACCTACAGGCAATCTCCCTAATGAACATAAACACAAAAAATCCTCGATAAGATACTAGCAAACAGAGTGCAGCAAATCATCAACAAGATTATACACCATGACCAAGTAGGATTCATCCCAGACATGCTGAGATGGTTCAACATATGGAAATCAAAAACTGCAATACACCATATCAACAGAGCCAAGAAAAGAAACCACATGATCATCTCAATAGATGCAGAAAAAGCATTTGACAATGTCCAACATCTATTCATGCTAATATCCCTTCACAAAACTGGAATTGATGGTCTTTATCTCAATCTGGTAAAAGTCATCTATGAAAAACATCATACTAAATGATCAAAAACTGGAAGCTCTCACTCTAAAATCAGGAACAAGACAAGGATGCTCACTATCACCAGTCCTTTTCAATATAATTCTGGAAACATTGGCCAGAGAAAATAGATAAGAGAAAGAAATAAAAGGAATAAGGATAGGAAAGGAAGACATTAAATTATCACTTACAGATGATATGATAGTCTCTACATAAAAGACCCCCAAAACTCCCCCAATAGACTTCTAGATTTAATAATCAAATTCAGTAGCACAGGTGAATACAAAGTTAACACTCAAAAATCAATGGCATTCTTGACACAAATAACAAACTCACTAAGAAAGAAATTAGGGAAATAATACCTTTCACAATAACTTGAAAAAAATGAAATACTTAAGAATCAGTCTAACAAAAGAAGTAAAAGAAGTCCTTTGTCTGATGAACAATTGGCTAAGATATTTTCCCAGTTCATGGGTTTTCTTTTCACTCGGTTGGAGATTTCCTTTGATATGCAAAAACTTTTTAGTAAGATGAGATCCCAGTTGTTGATTCTGGGAAGTGTTTCCTGTGCAGTTCGATTTTTGTTCATGAACTCTCTGCCTACTCCTATGTCATCGAGATTTTTATCTACTCTGTCTTCTAGTAAGTTTAGTGTCTCTGTCTTAATATTTAGATCTTTGATCCATTTTGACTTTATTTTAGTGCATGGTGATAGGCATGGGTCTAGTTTTAGTTTACAGCATATAGAAAGCCAGTTTTTCCAGCACCATTTGTTAAAGAGGCTGTCTTTCTTCCAATGTACATGTTTGGCCCCTTTGTCAAAGATGAGGTGGCTAAGTGTGTTCGTAGTTGTGGCTGTATCTTCTAATCTATTCCATTGATCTTCAGGTCTGTTTTGATTCCAGTACCATGCTGATTTTATCACAGTAGCTTTGTAGTATAGTTTCAAGT
>RJWM01014412.1:0-50585 GCA_004363535.1 Dasyprocta punctata
ATCTTTATTGCTGCCCGACTTTCAGCGCCCTTAGCTAGTGCGTAAAGAGGAAGCAGCATATATCTCAAGCGCCTCTGATCGTAGCTGGCATGATGCTTGATAACAGAATTTCTCAGACAACAGGCCCAGGCTGGGGAATTTTAATATTGTCTTTTCCTACAAGTAATTTCCAATGTTTATGCTCTGTGGAGCCCCTTTCGAATGTCAGAGCAGAACAAATGCCAGTTTTAATGGACTTGCTAAATCATAAAAACTGTTTGCAAAATTGCATCTGATTAAAACAAGAAAATGTTCCATTATTCTGAAAAATCTCCCTGCAGAGGCTCATGGGGGCGGCTGAAGGTGGAGAAATGCAGGGAGTGCCCAGAGCCTGTGGAGTTTTCTCTCTGGAGGAAAGATGTGACTTCATTTTCCATCTTCTATTCTCCTCCTCTCTCCTCTCCAGGTCCCCAGTCCTTCTGGCAGTCTGGCATCTGTGATGAAAAGGAAATTGACATTAGTCACTTCATAATTAATTTATATGACAACACATTACTGGCCAGGGCACAGCATGTACAAGGTACAGCCAGTTAGGGATGGCAGATTAGGGGTGAGGAAATATTCTGAAACCTCTGAGTTGCCCACGAGGGCCTGCATGGTGCAAAGACCAATCTGCAAACACTGAAAAGCCTGCTTTCCCTAGCTGCATCAAGCTCTTCTGGCCAGCAGCAACATATAAAAGGAAATTGAATTACCATGCTGAAAAAAGTCACTCACTGGAGAGCCACTTTCTGTGAATTATCAGTGGAGTCTGATTTGGGCATTTAACTTAATAGCTAGCCAGACCAACTGACCAGCCAACATCATGGCCAACCATACTACGTGTTGTAGAGAAGTGTCCCTAAGCCTAGAGAGAAGGCCAGGCAAAGAATGGTCCCATCTTCATGGACTCCTAGTCCAAGTGAGGCACAAATGCGACTGGAAAATGGGCAAAGTACTCACAACCCCAGATATGTAGCAGGTTGGAGAAACAAGGATGTAGTGAATGGCAGCTGAGGCTCCGTAGATCAATACTGGTTGTTTTTGTTCTGTTATCAGAGTCAGAGAGACAGTCTGACTAACTCTTTCCAATTTCAAGACCTCAGGAGGAGAGTCTGCACTAATTGGGTATCTCAGTTATCCAGTGCCATAAAAAACAGCCATGATTTACTTTCTGTGCTTCTGTGGGGTGGCTGGGCCCTGCTGGGCAGTTTCTCCTCTACATGGTGTCAGGTTGGGTTATGCATGAGGCTGCATTTAGCTGGGGCTGGAGCATCCATATGTCCTCACTGACATGTCTGGCACCTGGAGTTGCTGGACCAGCCAGGTATCTTCCATTCTGCAGGATCTGTGGACCCATATGATCCACTGGTTCACAGAATCTTCCTCAACCATTCTTCTATCCTGTACCACTCACTGTGTTTTCTGTTACTAAGAGCACAACAACACAGACTGAGTAGGTTTCAAAGAGGCCTATGTTGGTTGATGGTTTTGGAGATTCAAGATTGAGGATCTTCATCTGCTGGTGGCATTCTAACTCACAGAATTTCAAGGTGGTTCAAGGAATCACAGGGTGTGAGACAGAAGTATGTATGTGCCTTTTGGTAGCTCACCCTCTTTTTATAAAGCCTTCAGGATTCAATCACAGGAGCTGCACCCTGATAATTTTAGCTAATCCTAACTACCTCCCAAGGCCCTGTCTCCATACATACTCTAGGATTAAGTCTCTACCCTCTTAATCTATTGTAATGGATTAAACACCAACAGGAGCTTTCCCAGGGACAAACCATACTCAAACCTCAGCACCATGGCAGCTAGATCATATTCAAACCATAGTCAAACCTCAGCACCATGGCAGAGGCTACTGGGTCTCTTAGGCCATGGCCGGGGCTTGGCATGGTGCCACTTCCACATTCTGTGGGTCAGAGCAAGTCCTAAGGACAACCCAGATTTGAGGAGAGGGGAAACAATTCCCTCTTCTTGATGAAAGAGGCAAATTTGTACAGAGATGAGAGGAATGTTGGTGATCACCTTTGCACTTAATCTGCCATGCTGAGGCTGCCTAAGAAAAAACCATGTGACCTGAGTTTGGGTCCCTCTCCCCTCTTCCTCGCTGAGAGACTTGGGCAAATGAGACTCTGAGTTGTGGCTATGTACTATAAAAAATCCTTCTGCTGGATTTCTATGAGAGCTGAGTCAGTAAGACTGGCATGTCCAAGCCCTTTGCCAATGACTGCTTCTCCAGAGAGAGAGGATGGTTATGGGTTCCATTTTCCCCACTCCCAGCCGCTCTTGTTGCCTTTGAAAATCAGGAATCATCTTTCTTACTGGGTCTAAAAATAAACCTTTTCTTTCCACATTTAAAATGTCTTCATTCCTCTTGGGTTGACATGATTCCCAGTTGTGCTTTCTGTTCTTCACTAACATGGACCGAGTCTCGCCTTGGGCCTCTCTGAAGAGCAGTGCAGGGCTTTGCCGTGTAAGGGTGCCTGGCTGTATTCTGCCCTCAGAGCTATGCATCCTGGGGCAGAGCAGCATCTGCCTAGAGGGCATCCTTGTCCTCAGACCTGCAGAGGCACTATATGAGCTAGAAGTCACCGGGCCTGGGGCCAGCCATAACAGATTCATGAAAGGCAACCAATAAGGGCCCAGCATCTCTGAGCCCACGGAGCCCTCCCTGCTCTACACTTCTTAGTCATCCAAGGCCATTTATGGTGGAGCCTCTCTTACTTGACTCTGGGGGCTGCAGGGTCTCCCCTGTTTACCTAGCTGCTCCTGCCTCTAGCCTCCTTGCTTTTTCTTCCCGGCCCTCTCAACACCTCACCCAGCTGCCGCCTGTTACCCTCTGTCCTCTCTGAGCAGAAATTATTTTTATAAACTCCTTCTTGACTGAAGAGCCACTTTAAAGCATTTAAAACACCACTGCTCTCTCCTAATGAGAGGCAGAAGAGGCACAGAGGCACTAAATTCTCTAGAGTTTTCCCTAGCACTCTGATGTCGCTATCCCTGGAAATATTTCTCTTCCCACAACACACAACATATTGACTGGGGACTATTGTTATCTACTTTAGAACCATCCCCTTGAGCACTTTTTCTCCTTTCAGGATTTCCAAAATATACACCATCATACCCCAAACTCCAAATGTTGGAGGGGGGCACGTGCATGGGATCATGAATCTGGTCTCGGACTTTAACAGTGCTTGCCAGGTGCACACCATGGACTCAGCTCTGATTTTGGCCATGGGGAAGGAACAAAATCATGCAGGATAAAGACTTACTCCTGTCTTATGTCACCCTACCTGGAGTCCCTGATCCCCTGGTCCTCAGGAAGATGGGATGGGTTCTATAGTTAGTTTTTTGGTATGTCAGGTACCCTTAACATCCCTACTGTGGTTTGAACATATCCTCCTATTCATGTGTTGGAAAAATCCCCAATGCAACAGTGTTTAGAGGCAGAGCCTTCAAAAGGTGATTAGGTCATGAGGACAGAGCTTTATGGATTAATGGATTAATGCTGTTATCATGGAACTGGATTGGTTATTCCAAGAGAGTAGATTCTGAAAAAGGGATGAGTTCCTCTAGTTCCCTTTTCTTGCTCTTGAGCCTTCTTGCCTTCCTGCCTTCTATAATGAGATGACATAGAAAAAAGACTTTGGCCAGATGGCGGCACCTTGCTATTGGACTTCCCAGCCTCCAGTGGGCCATATAAACTTTGGTTGTTTGTAAATTATCCAGTCTGTGGCATTCAGTTATAGCAACATAGACCAAGACAGACCTGGAGCTGCAACCCCAACGTTACCTATGCCAACCCGCTGTGTAGATCTAGATATCAAGGTCACTGTTTGTTTTTCTAACCCTCTGACTCTCTACTATTTGGAAACCAGCCTGCCTGGCTATACCCAGGATCCACTGTCTCCCCCGCCCCAGGGCTGATGACTTCTCCTGGGGCAGAGAGGCTGTTCTTGCAGACACCAGGCCATTGCCTGCTGAGCTTCAATTATCATCTAGCTCCTAATTATCTACCACACAGTACCCTTGCTACCTACAGAGCTCTTCTGCCTCTCCAGCTCCTTTGGAATGGACACTAGACTTCTAGATGTCATTTCCCAGCATGAAGTCAGCTTCTGTAACTGGGTCTTTCATGCCCCAAGCTGCTTCTCACAGCTCCCTTCTCCCCACACACTTGAGTGGTTGAGACTCCATCAAGTCCACCTCCTAGAATACCGTTTTCCTCTTTATCCAACCATGCTCCAGTCCAGCCTGCCAACACCTCTTCATGGATGAGAACACACACACCCAGTGCTTCTCTCTGCTTCTAGCTGTGCCCCCTTAAATTCATTCTTCATAATGAAGACAGAGGAGGTTTTCCAAAACCACAGGTTCCAATGACCTTCCATACCAGGAGCACTTTGATGTGAATCTTTCTATGGCTTTCCCATCACCCATGACCACCCCATGTTCCTCACTGCCTTCTCACCTCTCCTTGATACACTGGGCCAAGTCCCATGCCCCATTTCCATGACTTGAAAGTTTCCCTAGAGTATAAGTAATGTTTTCAAATCCCAATGCAGCCCATTATCATCAGTGTAACCATGCCATTAGGTGAAGTAGAACAGAAACCCAACTCACCAGGAGAAGTGAATTTAGACTTGCAGTTCAAAGGCAAGGATAATAATGATGATTATATTACTAGAGAAGATTTATACTTAGAATGTGCAAATTAATTAAGCAACTTATTTAACCTCTTGAAGCCTCAGTCTAGTATTCTGCAAAATGGGGGTAGAGTGATTGAGGTGAGGCTTAAATGATATCATGTATGTAAAATCTTCGTTACATGCCTGGAAACAGCAAGTGTTCAATCAAAGTCACCTCCTCTTGTCACTGTGCTGATCCAGTCCCATTGCCTTGACTCTTCTCCCATCCTGCGCCTGTCTGTGTCAGATGGCATTTCTGAGGGTCCCTATTCTGAGTCCTGCAGGTCACCAGTTTCCCTGTCTGCTCTTGCTGCGGGAGAGCAGGGTCTGCATTTCCCAGCATTTGTGGTGTAACACCTGGCACTTACAGCTAAGCAGAAAACACTGGGTGCAGGAACTCACAAAGGTCTGACTGGCTCCACATGTTCCCCAGCTAGGACCAGCCCCATCCTTGAAGACTTCATTCAGTGGGGAAAACAAGAATAACAAACACTGAACAATGGTGACAGGCTCAAGATGGTCTATGGTTACAGAGGGAGCAGGGTGGACAATCAGTAGGCTGAGTGCTCAGAGAGAAGAGCTATCACTGTGGGCACATTGAATATTGTTTGAAATAAGTGGGCCATCGACTAGAACATGGAAATTGCTTTTGTCATACAGAAAGTTGCATTGCAATGGTACTTGCATTAACAGGATTTGACTTGTAATACTGAGCATTTATAGGACCTTTGTGATTCCCAAGCACTTACTATACATCCCTGAAATGTAGAATATAAAAAAATTCCAATTGTGAAGAGATTGGCAGCTCCAAGTTCCTGCAGCAGATCTTCAATGGCTCCCTGATCACCAACCTCCTAGGGTAGCCTAGGATTTTTTCCATCCCAGGCCCAGCCGAGTGGGCATGAGCTCCTGGGCAGGGGGAAATGTGCCCCCTGGGATGAAGCTGGGTCCCCTTGAACCTGGAGAGATGACTAGTTTTTCTGAGGACAATGGAGGCTAATCCTTCTTATCACAGATTCTGGGGACAGAAAGCAGTGCTTGCTACCAAACAGTCCCTCCCTGCTGGCAGATGGACAGGGTCATGTTGCAAAGAAAGGCTGCCTCTGTCTACTCTGTCCCACAGGAAACTGGATAGACACACTTCAGCAGTCTTCTGCTGAGGATTTTGAGAACACCCACATGTAACCAATTCATACTCCAGATTATCTGGTCCCGTGCCAAAAGTCACTCAGAACCCAACCTTACCACGTGTGTTTGATGTGACTCATCCTTTGCTGCTGACACAGTAACTAGGCTTTCTTATTGGAGCCCCCTGGGCCTACTTCAGCCACAAACCTCTGGTCACAGAGAATGGCCTCTGCCTTCCGAATAATCTATATGCTGCCCCATGACAGGATCAGGCCTCTGAAAGCACCAACAGACACCATCTAAATGTTAGCTGCCTCCTTCTTTTCCCTCTTCCAATCCCTCTCCTCTTTCCTACCTCCTTCTCCCTTCCTTTCTTTCGCTCCCTCCACCTTTAATTACCTCTTCAGAATCGGTTTCTGCTGAACCGCACCTCATTATACTCTACTGGATTATTCTCGCTCGAAACTTTTAGTTTATAAAGCACTTTCACATAACTTGTCTTACTACAGACTTGTAGCAAATCCAGGAGGTGACCACAGGGAGCAAAGAGAATTAGTCCCTTTTCTGAAAGCAGAGTGCTTCTAAAAGGTCCAGATTCTTGACCCCATTTCTCAGGCCACAGTCAGTGACAGTAATGGCCCCAAATCCAGTGTGGACTCCTGTGATTCACACACACATTTAGATCATGGTTCACAGTAGGAGGAATTTTGTATCAGGGGCCAGTGTATGCATGCAGGTACACACATGGATGCCTGTGCATGCACACACACACACATACACAAATGGAAGTTTCATGAAACAGTAATTCCCTTGCTACATTCAATGAGCCCTTTCCCTTCTCTTCTCCTCCTCTCTTCTCTCCCTCTCTCCCTATTTTCTCCCCAAAAATAGGTCGTAATTTTCTCTTTGACTCCATATCTAGAGCTCCTCCTACTGGATCCTCCCACCCCTAGGGTCTGCTTCTCACCTGAGTCTTTTTCTCCTTACCCAATTCCTCAACCTGATTCATCACTTTGCACTTGCCTGAATGTTGCTTTGCAGGTATATTTAATGCAATGTGTGTCACTCCCAATGTAGGTTATGCACCAAGCAAGGTCAGGGGGGTTTCACACCACCCCTGAAGGCCTCTGGTTGCTCAACACAGGTGCCTGCTCAGACTGGGCTCTGGACATTATCCAGTGAGCCCCAGCAAACTCTCACAGCCCCTCCACTCCTCACAGGCTTTGGCTTCAGGCCAGCCCCGCTTCTCCTCTTCTCCAAGACTCTTCAAAGGACCTTGTTCCATTCCTGACAGGTGCATATCTTGCTGTGATTAATAAAGGCGACTTTCAAACCCTGGAACCTGACACCTTTGTTTATTGGTCAGAAGGAATTGGAAGCACAGTATCTAGAGATAGTGGGTTTGGGTGGAGAAGGAAAGGACAAGATGGGGGTTGGGGGAGGATGCTGGGGCTGATGGCTCAGCCAGCTCTGAATGTAGCATTTACTATGAGGATGCTGCCAGGAGTTCTCCTTGGGCAAAGCATTCACCAGTGCTCTCAGTGCTGGCCCCCAAGGGTACACTTGCACTCACTACCTTCTCCCCACCAAATCCCTGCCCACCAGGTAGAGGACTGTGGCTTTCATTTGGGCAAGTTTTCCAAAGTCCTGTCACAAATTCCTGCTTCAACTTTATCACTGTCTGACTTGAGAGCCATAGGTAGTACCTGCCTTGCCCAGATGGGGAAACTGAGGGTGTTCAACAATGTTAATCAGGAGGTCCACTGCCTTTTCTTCTGACAACCACATCTGCTTATAATCTGGAAAGATGTAAATAATTCTGATGTCCTTGCCCCTGGCCATTCTGCTTTAATTGATTTGGGTGTGACCTGGGCACCAGACCATCTTGGATGAGAACCACTCATGCACAGTGATAATTAAGAGTGACTGATCTGAATGCTACTCAAATGTGTGTGTGTGTGTGTGTGTGTGTGTGTACATAAGCACCTTTGAGGCTGATATGAGAGAGGAGGAGTAAGGGGGACTCAGGATGGGAGGAGATGGTGCTGGGGTGATACTACAGGGGGTTATGCAGAAAAGCTGGACAATTATTTGGGGAAGGTTGTCCCTGTTTCTATGACTTCTTTCATATTCCTAGTGAATCAAATGGTCACAACAAGTGTGGGAAAAATATTGCTTCAGATTGCCAGGCATCCTTATTAGTATCTTAGCACACACCTCTTCCAGAAACCTTGTAAAGATGATGAGCTCTGTGAGGTCAGAGAATCTGTCCTGGCCATTTCTGAGGTTTGTATCTAAAACACTCCCCCAAATTTTCATGTGTTTGGATCATGAGGGTGCTCTCTTCATTAGTAGGTTAATTTGATGCTGAGTTCATAGCTAAATGTACATTCAGGGGAGGATGGTGATCAGCGCAGGCAGGTCACTGGGAGTATGACCTGGAAGATTGCAATCTTGTCTCTGTGTCCTCCTCCCTCTCTCACCAACATGGCCTGAGAAGCTTTCCTCTGTCAGACACTTTCACCATGTGGCTCCTGCCTTGGCACCAGATGACCATGGACTAAACCTAGTGATACTGTGAGCCAAAATAAATCTCTCCTCCTTCAAGTTACAGGTGTCAGGTATTTTGTCCCAGTGGCAGGAAGGTGACTAAAAGCAATCACTGTCACCCTCATGAGTCTGACATGTGGTAGTGGCTCTGTAAATGCTAGTGGGTATGTCCACTGAATCAAAGTCCAATGCCATAGAACCTGCATAGTGCTGTTTCACAGACAGGGAGATGGATCTAGAGAGAGGAGGATAATGAATCATTATTCATTAATAATGTCAGTGAGAGTTGCCATTTGTTTTCACACTGTTCATAATGACAATTTCCATTAAGTAATTCCCATGGGCCATGCACATGGTGAGGAGCTGTACTTAACTAAATTCCTTTCATCTTCAGTCTTGGGCATAAACATCACAAGCTCCCATTGTGCAGAACAGGAAACTGATGCTCAGAAAAGTTAAAATTTTGCCAAAGGTATATAGCAAGTAAGCAATCAGTCTACACTCTTCTATGCTTCCCTAGGGACAGCAAGCTGGAAGTCCAGAGGGTCCCTCTCCTCCTCTTCCCTGCTCAGGCACTCTGGCTATTAGATCATTTCACATTCTCCATTTGACCCTTTTCACCAACTTTCAGATGATTAATACTTTCCAAGAAACTGTGTAGACATTGGTATGAGTGTCTCATTCTTATCAACTATGTCCCCTCTGAGAAAAAGCAAAGCGTGGTCTTGGAGGAGGCAGCCTCCTGGACTGGAGAATACGAAGTCTATTACCAAAAAAAGGCTGTGCCCGGGGCCAACTGCTTCTGACTCTCCATCCTTTCTTTAATTTCTGTGATTCTGTGATTCAGAGTAAACCTTATTCCTCACACAGTGCCCTGAAATGTGGCTGAACTGAACTTGGTTAAGGAATGTCAAGGCACTCAGTCTCAGAGGTGCTGGGAAGGTGTGAGATCACCAATCTCTGAGTCGAAACCACCCTCCTGGGTACAAGGCCAAAGAGGTTGCCTGATCAGTTCTTGTCCATGGTCCTGGCCTTTCACAGCCACAGGTCAGGGCAGCCCTCCCTCGTCTTGGAGCCTCCATCGATCTGGTCCAGCTGCCTGAAGAGACACTGACCAACATGAATCTGGCCCCTGCCCCTGAAAACTGCTAACTTGTTCCCTGCTTACTCTCTGGACACTCACTTTCTCTTAGGCTCTGCCTCATTTCTTGTAGGTAAAAAGTCAGTGTATGCAAATTTGAGTGAAATTCAAATGCATCTCAGAAGCCAGAAGGGGAAAGAGGTTTAGGTTGGATTTAGGGCTGGGTTGAGGGAGTCATGAGTGTGGCATTTTCTACCACTGGGAACCACCATAGGGCTGACTATCCAAGCCTCAAAGTTGGACCCAGTGGATGGGGGCTGGGTCTGCTGGCTCAGTAGGACTCTTGGACTTGAGTTGGGGCTTCATGTTCAAGGCTAGTCATGACTTGAGTAACCTTGAAGAATGGCTTAACATCTCTGAACTTGACTTTAATTATCTACAAAGTAAACATAATAACTACCTTGTAAAATTAACATTGGAACCATATAATATGATGTATATGATGACATTTTGCCAAATGAAAAATACTATACATATATTAGTTAGGCTTTGTATTTCCAAAATGCCTCATGGTTAAAAACAAAATACAAACAACAACAACAGCAACAACAACAACAACACTTCACTTGAAGCAAAAACCTTGGGGTGAGGACATTTTGCCATGCAAGTTTCTTCTGCTACTTTTAGAACGAGTAGCTACAGGTACTAGGTCTGGGGTCCTCAGATCATCCATCTTTCCCTGCAACCCTGAATTATGATCTTCCTTCTTGTAGAAGAGACACAAGTCCCTGAGAGGGACTGTAGAGGAGACACAAGTCACTGAGAGGCCAGTGAAGAAGGGGAATCCAGTGCAGGAGTCCTGAGCTCCCAGCCCAGCAGAGGGCCCGGCCCGAGGTTAACATGCTGACTGCCACAGCACACGGTGCCTAGACCCTGGGCATCTCTTCTGAATAAAAATGCACCACAGGGTTATAACTGGGCCCTTGACTTTTGAGAGACCCAGTTGGCCTGAACAGATCCTGATGGGCCTGTGGCCAGGCCATGTGTGTACATGTGTATGTGTGTCGGGGGGAGGGAATCCACAGACTCTAGAAACTCAGATGCAAGCTATAGACCAGGCTGAGTTTCCACCTCCAGCCAGTCTACTTCATGGCTGCTTCTGGGGAACTCAGAGAGAGAGGCAAGGAAGATGTGAAATACTAAGTTATGAAAGACTCCAGAAGCTGTAATTAACTGGTTCTCGGTTGCAGTATTTTTAGACGCAAATATTGTCACCCGACTCTTCACAACTGTCTCAGAAACTTGCTTCTCTTGTGAGGCCCCTCTTCCTCATAGGTGGAATATTTCCCTTCTCAGGTAAGGCTGGGATTTCGAGGCCCTAGGTTTGGGAACAGCTGCTGCTTCTTTATTACTGGAGACCTCAAGGGCTTGGCACTTATGCGCACATCTGGCCCTCCTAGGGCTCACTGGGCCACTGGGGATTCTAGAAACCCAGAAGACTGGATAGGCTTCTTTTTCCTAGTGTCTTTATGCCAATTCCAAGAACAAGCCAAGAAATGGTGCACCTGTCCTGTGATTTCTGAGTGACACCTTTGTGGCTCAGGCAGAGTGTTGATATTCCACATGTCAGAGAAGTGGAAGGGCTTGTAATCATCCTCAGTTTCACTACCTCATTTTGCAGGTGGGGCAAATAAGGTGTTGAGAGAGCACTGACTTGTCCAAGGTCACACAGCAAGTAATGGAGGGACCAGAAGGAAAACAGAGGGTCTCTTGCCAAGGACCAGTTCTCGTGGCACTGCAAGATGTAGAGCAGCCGCTGGACTAGGCAGGCTCAGGTCACCCTGCAGCTTCCTCAGGTCTAGAGAGATGTAGCAATTTGTGGAGATTTCTGGTGAGCATTCTGAGTTTTCTGCTCCTGAAAAATCTTCCCCAACCCTATGAAACCTTAGTGGCTTAACACAATTGACTATTATCTTTCACAACCATGTGTTGACTAGGTTCAACTGGATGGTTTTAATGGGGTCTTTCATATAGTTAGGGTCAGATGGTGGCTGGGCTGGGCTGACCCATAAGCTGCCCAGGCTGGACATCAACATGGTTTCTTCACTGTCATGTCCAGGGCCTCTATCAGCATGGCTGGGGCACCTGTCTCGGCTGGCTTCTCCCTTACTCTATGTGGTTTTCTCTGTATCTAGCTCAGCATGGTAGAGTCAGTGGTCAGGCTTCTTACCTGGTAGCTGTAAGACTACTAGTACCTTAACTTCAGATGTCACTCAGCATTCCTTCCACCACAACCCACTGACTGAAAGCAAATCTTGGGGCCAGCTTGGCTCCCAGGAAGGGGATAGCATACGAGCATGGGTGGTGGGAGGCATCTCCCAGTGCTGGCTCCCACTATAGGGCACACAGAAGGGGGTGGATCTGCTGTCTCACCTGACCAATAGTTTTCTGAATACTGTCACGCTCCAAAGGGAAGCCTTGCTCTGTGCCCCCTCCTGCTCCTAACCCCCCAAATCATCTAGTTCCTTCTGTTTTCCTCTGGCCCCTCTGTCACTTCACCTTTTTTTGTGGAAAGAGAATGGACTTCAAGGTGACACACCTATCCATTTGAATCTTGATGCCATTACTTACTACTAGCTGCAAGACATTCAACACTCCAAGTCTAGGTGTGTCCATCTTAAAAATGTGATCAACTATAGCAGTAGCCATCTTCTCTCCTAGGATGCCACTGAGATGACGGGAGGTGCTGACATGGGCCCCTCCTGGTACAGAGAAATCCCAGGGATAGTGCCCTCCTTCCCCGGTGTACCTCTGGAGGCAGCACAGAGGTCACTTACAGACACACCTGTAGCTCTTCTGATGACCACCACACCGAGCCCCGCCTCCCCAGTACCCTTCTCCCTCTGCAAACGGCAGCGTGAGAGAAAAAGAAGGCTTCCATCTCTCAATTGGTTGTTTGCTTCAACTGATGCTGAACACTTGGTTTGACTGATTTCTTTCCCTCTGAAGGGACAGGCAATGTGAGAGTTGCATTAGACCCAACTTGTGCAAATGCCACACATTTTGGAACCACTGCCCAGGTTTGTTTAACTCAAAGAGACCTGGACTTGGAGTCAACACCTTGGTTTTAAGTCCAAGCTTTGCTAAATATGAGCCATATAACCCCAGCCAGGCCTTTGGGCTCAGTTTCTTCATCTGGAATAAGGATGGTAATTCTTCTTTGTTTTGAGTAAAGTGAAATAATATGTTTTAATTAAGTATTAAATTTTTCATCAACAATAATTGTCTATATTTATGAGATGCTGTATTTGAGAGGAACTTGTACACTGCAAAATGCTAAGTGAATTTTACTACTAAAATTACTGCTTTGGCCCAATATGGAGGGATAAAGTGGAGGCAAAAGAAAGTAGAAAGGGAGAAATCTTCACAATGACTCTATAAAATAGGGCTACTGAAATGATTCCCATTTTATAGATGAGAAAACTGAGCCCCAAAGGTTTGAAATAGCTTCCTCAAATTCACACAATCAGCAGTAGGGTTAGGCTGTGAGCTGTGCCAGATGAACCAGACAGCTTGCTGCAGTCGCTGACATCTGGCTGGTCTGTGCCACGCACCATTAAAGGGCAAAGGACAAAGAAGCCCTGTATTTGTTCCTAGGCAGCAGCTCCCCACCCAGGAAGAAGACCGACTGACATGCACATCTTGGACTTGCTGTGAGACGACTCTGGCTTTCGGTTGAGTTTTCTTGGCAGTGACCACTGAAATGAGAGTCATCAGTAGAGAAAAATAGCCATTATGACTTTGACCAGAGCATAACATTTTTAAATGTATCCATCCACAAAATTACATTTTGGGGGAGATAGTCTGCGTTAGCTAAACATCTGAATATCTGGGAGGAAAAAAAATCCACCCATGGCACAGAAGAAAAATAATACAAATGTGTTTGCAGTGCTTTATGGTTTAAAAAATGACTTCATCAATTCTTACCAAGTTTCATGTTAAATGAGAGTGGAAGTGAAGCTATCTTTGCAGAACCTCCGTGTAACGATGTGGGGGAGGGGCAGAGGAGTAGGCGCTCCCTCTCTGCGGTCTCTCTGTCCTCCACGGGGGACCCCTTTCCTGGACCTGGCTGGGTTCGCTTGCTTCCTGGGACCCCTCTCCGCACCTGGAGCTTACTCCTTTCCTCCTCTTCTGTGGCCCATCACATCTGCTGTCTTTCCCCACAGAGAATAAGTTACTTGTCGCACATTTTGACCTTCCTGTTTGGGCCATCCCCAGGGGGAGTGGGAAGGGGGGACGCCCTCCCGCAGGCTGAGCCCTTGCTGTGTGCCAATCACAGGGTACACAGGGCTTCATTTCATCTGCGGTAACTGTGTTATCACCCCCATTTTCAGAAGTGGAAATGGAAGTTCCAGGGCTTAAATAATGGTATGCAGCGTTCAAAACACTGGGTCTATTTGACTCCATAGCTTGTAACCCTATGCATTGTGTTACCTTACCTCTACTTTTAAGGCAGAATAAAACTATTCTAGTATCTTTGTCTAGTGATTCATCATATGGGATAACCACATTCATTCATTACATTATTCATTTTTTCAATTCATTGCTTCATAAGTGCATGTTTTGATTCATGTAACACAGATTAACTGTACATCTGGGGTATCTTTCTGCATTGTGGCTGAAAGTGTGAGTTCTGAGAGTTCAAATCCCAGCTGCACCACTTACTATCTGTTGATCATTTTTGTAGCTTAGTTTCCTCCTTTGTAAAATGTAACATAGTAGCTACCTCCTGGGGTTATAGGATGGATTAAATAAGGTAATACATATGAAACAAACCAGTATTTGGCACAGTAATTATACCAGAAGTGTTGTCACTTTTATTATCACCTGCAATAGGTACTATTCTCAGTACCACAATAAAAATTTAAAAAATAAAATAAAAATGAGGGTCCAAGAGTGGGAAGTGAGTTTATTTTACAGGCTGCAGGGAGCACCTGAAAACACTAATGGTTTTGGAACTTCAAACTGGAGTAAAGCCAGAGACTGGTGAGGAGGCTGCAGTGACAGCACCAGCCAGAGGTGGTTCCAGTGCTCACCACAATGGATGGGGAAGAGAGAGCTGAGAGAAAAGTCACCAGATCGGGCAGGATGCAGCAACACACTGGGTGAGGGGTGCAGGGGACACACCAACACCCGAGCAGCATCTTGGAGAGAGTGAGGCTCCAGCCTGGAAGAAGGGAGGACACAGAGCCATAGGGAACAGGAGACAGAGAAGGAGAAGTTGCTGGAGGGCAGATGTCATGGTCTCCATTTCTACAGAACTGGAAGAGGAAAAGCTGCCCTGGTTCGCCTTAGTCTTGGAAATCAACTGAAAGTCCCCGGGGAGGCTGGGTCATGGGGCCTGAGTCTCAGAGCACCCCCAAGACAGGACCCGGGGAATCTGACTTTCCCACAGCTCACTCTGGGCATCTTCTCTGTCAGCCAGCCGTCACCCTCAGCTCTATGCTACCCTGTCTGCCGGTCATGTTTTAGAGAAGAAGCCAAGAAAGGAAGCTATTGCTGAGACCTTAAACTGTCCACCAGAGTGAGGAGCCCTTTTCATTCCCAAGGAAGTCCAGGGACAGGGCCACTCCTTTGAGTGTGGCTCACGTCTGCAGCTGCACTGTTGTCCAAATAGAAGAAGCTTTCACCCTGTTGGGGAAGGTCCATGGTGACACTGACAGCGGTGGACAGGGGATGCCCAACTGGTGGGGAGAGCAGTGTTGAAGAAGGAGATGCTCAGGTCCAGTGTGAGGGCTGGCAAGGTCAGGAGCAAGGCAAGGACCCCATCCAGTTGACTGAACCCCAAGGCTTGGTAAGTATCAACTGAGCTAGCACTAGGATAGCCCCTCTTTCTTTATCTCACAAACCTTAGCATAGCACCTGGAACTTAGTAAGTACTCAGTAAATCTATTGCTTGACTGAATGAACAAATGGCTGATTCCCAATCCCTTTCTACTTGGGGTGTGACAGGAGGTGGGAGGGTTGATGACCTATCCTGCCCAGGTCAGGAGGGGTCTGTGAGAAGCAACTGAGCTGCCGTTCATTGTCTGGCTGCTTATTCATGAGCAAGAGGCAGAGTTGCCATTCTGAGGGTCTTTTAAGAAGTAGAGATGCAGCCATAGTGTCCACCACGGCAAGGACAGCTGGCAGGGGTGGGGGCAGCCAGTTGCCTGCCAGAGAAAAGCAGACTGTGCCCAGCTTGGCTCCCTGGGCAGAGGATGTAGACCCTAGGATGTGGCAGTGTTGAATATGCAGATCTATGCAAATGATGGCACGACCTCACCCAGGATCCTCAGAAGAGGATATTAATGTGTGCCTTTAGACAGCTGGCCTTGGACAGCGAGATTTTTCATTACACCACCATCCTGTGGCAAACAGCCCCAAGTTCCCCTAAGATCATGCTAGATTTGGGTTTCCCTTCAAGTTGAAGATTGAGCAGCAATAAATTGAAAATGGCTTTTTTTGTGTTGGTTTGTGCCAGAGTTTTCTGGGAGGGACCATAACTCCACATAGTCTGAGGAGCCTGCTGATAGGCGGTGTAAGCAGTGAGCCTTTCCCTGCCATGGATGGAGGCTGGGCTGGGGAGATCCTGGGCCCCAAGGGAGGAGGGGATGGAGTGGGGTGGCCTCCCCTATGGGAAAAGGCCAGGGAGCTGCAGGTCCTGGACGGTAATGTGAACCATTTCACTCTGAGGAAGTGGGAAGTGCTTAAGGTCTCAGCAAGGACCCCACATTGCCCTGCACCAGAGAAGCTCAGGAGAGGTGGCTGTAGCTCAGGGAGCCTTAGCAGAGGATGATGATCTCTGGTGATGGAGGAAGAGGTACAGGCTGGAGCTGGAGAAGCTAGTCTGCAGTGAGTCCTCCATGTAGATAATAGTCAGGTCTGGGGTAACTATGAAATTGTGCCCTCATTAATTTATTGCACAAAGGCCCCTCTGGGGCAAGCTCTGTACTTGGCATTAGAAAAGTAGCCTCAAACAGGACACAGGCTCTCATCTCATGGGTGTGGAGTTTGGTGAGGAGAATGGGGCAGTTCAGAGGTATTCCAGCAGGTCCTGAAGCTCACACTGAGATAGGAAGGATAAACAGGAGTCAACCAAATGGGAGGCTGGAGGTAGGGTTAGAGGAAAGAGGCCATTCCACGTAAGGAGATGAATGGATGCAAAGGCCCTGTGGTAGGAGAAGGATGCCTGGAGCCTAAAAGAGGACCTGTGTTGTATGAGCAAGGGGGAAGGGCTGCAGAATAAGGGCTGAGGGTGTTAGATGTCAGGGCACATCAAAGCCATGTTCAGGACTTGGGACCTAAACCTGAAAGCAATGAGAAGCTAGGCAAGTCAGTTTAATCCAGGGGATGACATGATCAGATTTATGATTACAAGATGACCTTGTAGTTGCTACAGAATAAACAGGGAAAGGAAAAATTATCAAAATTATGTCCTTGAATGGCCTGTGTAGTGCTACCATGGTCACCGTGGAATGAGGTGCCTCTGGGAATGAGAAATGGAGAAAGAATTTGGATCTTAGGGATGAAGTCTGAGGAAAAAACTTCTTCCTAGTCCCTTGGTAGTGGCATAAAAAAATTGAGCTTTGCTCCTAATCAGGTGACAGGCTGAGCTGGAAATATGTTTTCTTTGTTTTATCTTTCTTCCTTTTAAGGTGGGAGGGTGGTAGACTTTTCCACCTGGCTGATCTCTGCCCTGGTCCTTGACATTCAAGGAGTCTTGTTCCCTCCCCAGGTTCCTGCCAGCTCCCACCTCCCTGGAATCAAACTTCTAACACCCCCAACCCCCAGAGCCCAGCCTGGTAACACACAGACCCCTGCTCTGAAAGGCCCTGAATAGCAGGAAAGCTCTGATCCATGGCCTTGGTTTTATGATTCTGGTGTTTGTCCTTTCCAGGGTCATTGGTGCTGTTCCATGTTCCCCAGGTGCCTGCCATGGGGACCACTTTTGTTCTCTAACAAAGAGAGACTGTACAAGGACAAGACTGACTTTCAGAGAAGTGGTCCCTGGCCAGTGATAGCTTCTTCTGTAGTTACAGACAACACAGATAGAGGTGTATATGGCCCATAAAAGAAAGAGGCAACATGTGACATTTAATTCAAGATTAAAAGAAACCATCAATTGAGGCTGATTGTGCTCATCCAGATGTCACCAGAAACAGCTGTATGCCATCTGCCAGAGGGGATACCACCAGCTGGAGCAGCCTCAAGACCTGACTTTGCTTTCTCCACAACAAGAAGGCGGGCTGAGGTTGGAGGACAACCCATACAACAGAGGAGGCAGAAGCTGGCAGAAAGAGCAGGGAGCCGGCCTCCCCCAACCTGCATCCTGGTCTTGTTTATGCTAACAAAGGGAAGTAATGAATTGCCGATAAGTAGCTTCTTTTAAAGGGAAATTATTCAACAGAGCAGGTGAGAGCCTGAAGACATTCATCTTCCTGGCTCCATGAAGATGGCTGGAGATGGGGAAAGGCAAGGGAGATGATTCATAGTCGGAGCCTTTCATCTGTCACTTGGGGTGTCCTCAGCAATGGGAAGCAGGATCGATGGGTCCCAGTGTCAGGTTGGCAGTGTGATGATAGTCTGCTGGCTCCATCTTGTTAGCCCAACCAACAGGGCTGCGAATCACCAGGACTTGAGTCTAGGCCCCAACTCGAGGCCAGGAGCCAGTCAAGGCCCAGGAAGGGACAGGAGATGGGTTGATTTTGGCCAGAAAATACCACACTCCAAGTGCAGTTAAGACCTGAAGCAGGGAAATTCTGCTGTCCTGCAGGGAAGGGATCTTGTTAGAAGGCATGAATGCTAAAGCCAGGCTTCTAAAAGTTGGGAAAAAAGCATTGGTCTGAGAGTATGGAGACCCAGTACTAGGCCCTGCCCCGCCCCTGTCTACTCGTGGCTGAATTTTCTAAGATGAGTATGTCAGAAGTTGCAAACCTAGTTGAAACTAGGCCCCAAAGGCAATACTTGGGCCTAGTTTCATCGACCTTTATGGTGTTTGTACATTTATGTTTTAAATTTGAAAGTTCATTATCAAATTTCAAAGAAAACTCAGATAACTAGCTTCCGTGGAAAAAACCCAATGATCTAGCAGTCAGCAGGGACTGAGTGAAGTGTATACTCTCTCCCCACTGTGT
The DNA here is from genome assembly GCA_004363535.1 of Dasyprocta punctata. Classification (NCBI taxonomy): domain Eukaryota; kingdom Metazoa; phylum Chordata; class Mammalia; order Rodentia; family Dasyproctidae; genus Dasyprocta; species Dasyprocta punctata. The sequence goes on from RJWM01014412.1 coordinate 18,648, forward strand.
CATCAAGCCCCCAGCCCCTCATCTCATCAAATTCTTATTTTGCCCCCTTTCCCAAATCTCTCAGCTTTATCTCTCTCCCCTTTCAAGCACATTGGCTACTCCTAGCCCTTGTTGGGCTACAACTGACCTCAAGTAGGTAAAAATAGAGCCTTGCTGACTGCCAGCATCAAACACCACAGGCCGCTTCCTCCAGGCCCTGGGTTTCCCTTTCCTGAAGTGGACTCTGTAGAGCTCCACTTGGCACCTACCGTGCACAACTGGAAAGTGCTGAGAAGTTCAAGCCCAGCGAGGCAAAACTTTGATCAATGGAGAATGGGAGCTAGCGGAAAGTGTCTCCGTCTCCTCCCTCTCAGCAGATGCCCCTGAGACACACAGCTTTTCGAAATGGTCTTGCAAGATTGAGCAATCAGTTGCACTTGGCAGCAGCAGTTTGGTAATGTATCCTCAGACTGGCTCTCCCCTTTCTGTCTTGCTCAACTGTCTGGGATTGTGCTCCCTAATAAAGGAATAAGACAGAAGCCTTTACCTTGGGTTCTGCTTTCTGGGATACCCAGGGAAATACAGTTAGTATTGGGAGCAGCTCTACAATGCAGCCCACAAGATGGATTTGTGAAGTGTTACTAGTCACTGTGACACTGGAACTCGGAACCCCAGTGTTGGTGATTAGTTGGGTGGTAATAATCCTGGCATGCAAAGGCACCAGGATTAGCAAAGCTTTCACCTATAGAATATAGGGAAGAAGTGTGGGTGGAAGGCGAGTGACTGGCACAGGCTGTAGCCACTGTACTTGGCCTTTGCCATGGGCTGGATAGAAGAGACAGGGGAAGAAGAAAGGCTACAAGGAGGAGAATTTGTTGACATGAAAATATTCACTCTTGACATTGGTCCTTGTTGTAAGTAAAATCAAGGATTAAGATCTAGAATTGGTGCTAACAATATGAGGGATGATGAGCCAGTTTCCTCATCTTAGTACAAGGGGTCAGATGTAGGATTCTAGAGTGGATTTTCTGTGCAGTTCTTGGGAATTTACCAGCTAACTATTGTTACTGATGTCTTGGATATCCCCAAAAGATACATTAAAATTCTCACTTCTGGTATCTGTGATGTGACTTTGTGTGGAAATAAGGTCTTTGGAGCAGTAATCAAAATGGGATGCAGTCATCAGGGTGAGTCCTACTCCAATATGACAGGTGTCCTCAGAGGAGGGGAGGTCACACAGAGAAACAGAGGGAGCATAGCCATATGAAGACCAGAGCCTGGAGCTGAGCTGCTGTGAACCAACAGCTAGGAGCAGCAGAGAAATATCGATCCTCCCCTGGAGCCTTCCAAAGGAACACGACCTTGCCATTCCCTTGATTTCAGACTTCTGGCCTCCTGAACTGGGAGAAAATAAATTTCTGTTATTTTAAAACAGTTTGTGGCACTTTGCTACAAAAGCTGTAGAATACAATTGAGCACGTGCCCCAGAGGAAACTCCCCTCCCAGGGGCAACAGGGGAGCCTTGGTTGGAGGGTCAGACACCAGCATCTTGGGGAAGTTTCACGACAGCTGCCTGCACTCAGCAGTGGCTGGGCAGCTTATGATCGCTGAACAGGCTAGGATTTAAGAAGGATGGGGAGGAGGGGCTCTTTCACATGACAAGCAAGGCAGCAACAAGGAAAGGGTAGCAAGTCAGTGCCTTGACCAGCAGGGACATCTGTCTGACCATGGCTGATCAAACACAGCATGAGAAAGGTGAGCAACTGGCAAGGGAATTGCTTCCCTTGTATAATTTTTTAAAAAGAAAATACCAAAATTGTAAGCAAAAGGATGACATCAGACCCTCACATGGTTTCTAGGCCTAAGTCAGGCCACAAATTCATTATTCACTGCTAGAAGGGAAGGGGGTTCCTGAGGAAGGACCACATTATGCCACTATCAATATATATGACAAATATTCCCTGAGCATTTCAGAGGGCTCTAAGGGAAATACCACATTTCTAAGAACTGTTAGATGCAGGATCTAACCTGACACTGGCACCAAGGGCCCGGGTGGTGAAGGGACCTTTGGGGTCCAAGTGTGTCTGATAGTGGATGCAGCGGGCCCATGGCCCTCCCCATGGTTACCTCCCCAGGGTCTAAGTGTGCGATTGGGATTGAAATACTAAAGAGCCCGCAGAACCTTCCCATTTGGTTTCACAGCCTATGAATAAAGGGCCATTAGTGTTGGATGGGCCAAGTGGGAGGCCTAGAAACTACCCTCCAGCTCAGACAAGATAATGAATCGGAGGAATTATTGGCACTTTCTGGGAGACATTGCAGAGATTAGTGCAATTGTTATAAGTTATAAACTTAAAGGTTATAGAGTCAGTGTTCCCCTCCCCTTCATTTAGGACACCATTCTGGCCCAGCTAATACCAAATTGATCACAGCAATGCCTGTGGAGAAGCATAAACTATACCAGGTGGCAACCCTGACTGTGACTTCCATGCCAGATGTGGTCATTTCACTAGAGAAGGTCAAACGGCCTCTGGTTTCTATATGAGGTAATTGATCAAGCAAATGCCTTTTTCCTCATCCATCAGGAAGATCAAAATCAGTTCCTCTTCATGTGGCGAGGACATATTTGCTGTCTCCCCTCAGGGCTACGTTGATTCTCTTGTTCTCCATCACAGTGCCATCCGGAGGGACTGCAAGCATCCTGAATTCTGCAGCACACCACTGTTCACTGTATTGATCACATCATGCAGACTGCACCTGGGAAGTACAAGATGGAATACACTGCATGTTCCAGTAAGATGTGTATGAACCAGGGATGGGTGGTAACCACCCAAGGATCTAGGCCCTGCCACGTTGATGATGTTTTTAGGATATATTTGGGGCAGGGGGAGGCACAGAGCTTAGTGGGTCTGTGAAGTTTTCTGACAGTATGTAGCATATCTGAGAATACTGTTCTGACCTACTTGCTGGATGACTGGAAAGGCAAATAAATAAAAAGAGGGTTCTGCAGGGGGCTTAGCCCCAGGTGCTAGATGCCTTGGCACTAGACTTCTGAATACCAGAGGGCCCAAGAACAGAAAGGGTGGATAAAGCCACGTGAGAGAGGTTGGCAAAACCTCAGTAGGGGAGCCACAGCACACATGTCCCAGGCCGTGCATTCTGAAGCTCCTTTTGTCATATTCACAGGTCCTAGCAAAGAAGGACCCAAAACTGCACCAAGTGACTGTGAGATGTGAGCTTCTCATCAGAGCCAGCTTCTTCTCAGATCCACTGAGTCATGGAATCAAGAGGACAGAGTCCATCATGTGGTAAAAGTGATATATCCAGAAAGAGGCCCAAGTAGAAACAAAAGGCACAGATAAACAGAGAGATGAACGGGTCCCCACATCACTGACTTTATTGAACCGACATCTCTCCTTCATCCTGCACCTATACTTTCCTACTTTGTAAGAACAACATAAAGGGAAAGAATTTGAGTCTGAGTAACAAGCAGTTCAGCCCATTATGCTAGTGATAACAGAAAGTGGCCCTAAGGTCAGTGGTGATGGAAAGTCCTGTCAGTGTGCATGAGCAGGACACTTTGTTGTTTACCCATAGAGGAAAATGTGTCCTGAAATAAAACTGTGTGTGTCTGGCTGCTAAGTTAAGCACTTAGAGAGAATTAGAGTGTAAGATTATAGACAAGGAAGCCTTGAGAAGAGGTATGCATATGGACTGGTGGACTATGCAGTGTGTACAGATCATACAGATCTCTTGTTTCCCGTTAATGCCACCAGACGTGTCCATGGTGGAGGAAGTCCTCACCAGTCAGGTGGAGAGGATGACTCATTCTGGGAATGTCAGCTAACATCTTTCTCTCATCAACAGCTTCATGCAGGTGCAGAGTTGCTGTGCACTCTGGGATGAGAGCTGTGCATGGGGCAACAGCATGGACTCCCTCTTGCCAAGACTGATCTTGTGACTACCATAGCTGAATATACAAACAGTCAGCAGCACAGAGTGACACTAAGATCTCAACACACCATCAGTCAGCAAGGAGACTAGCCAGCCACTGGAGGTGTGCTGATTGTAACAGTCCCTTTAACTCAGGGGAAAGCAGGCGGCAATTCATTGTCACCAACAAGGACACTACCCTGGACTAGACCAGCATGCCCCTGTCCACAGAACCTCTGCCAGTACCAGCATCTGAGGATGTGCAAAATAGATGTAACTGATTATTGGCATAATACCTCATATGAAAAAGCCCTCATCCAGAGGTGTACTAATAGGGACACGGTTATGGGAACCATTGGTCTTATCACACATCCCATCACCCTGAAGCAGAAGCCCAAGACAATGGTATCATGTCCTGTTAAGCTAAGGCACCAGCTCAGGGGCAGTACCCTGTATTTTGTGGCCTTGTCCCTCAGGATGTAGCATAACTGCTTGTGCTAAAACAATGACCTATGCGTTATGCTCTGTCCTCTACCGCTAGAGCACAAAGCAGTGGGAATCTAGGGGTAGAAGGAAGATTTCCCCTCTTCTTGTTCCTACTGACCCCATCTGAAAATTCTGTACCTCTTTTCCTGTTAAACATAGTCTCTGCGGGTCAGAGGTCTTGATTCCCAGATGATTAACATTTCTGCCAGAGGACAAAGTGAAGGTATACTAAACTTGAAGTCACAAAGATGACATAGACAGTGTAGTTTATGCCATCAAATGAAGGAAATAGTTACTGTGAAGGCAGGATTGATTCCTCTGACTGCCATGAGAGGTTAGAGTTATTGTTGCTGTTCAGAGTGGGCAGGGGGAAGAGTGCTGAACTCAGAATGGCCCTTGGGGCATCTCTCAGTGTTTCTATAACAATTTCCACAACTCACTAAGATCAGGGCCACTGAATGGATGCTTTTCAGGAATAAAAGCCCAGGTCTCAGAAGGCAGCCCATACCAGCCAACATGCTAGCCAGGGTGAGGGAACTCTAGGATGCAAGTAGGAGAGAGGAGAAAAGAGGAGGTGACTCAATTACAGTCTGAGGATCAGGTGTTCATGAGGAGTCTGCAGGCTGTTACACTAATCCTCTCTTCAAAATTATGTCTGGTTACCACTTTGATGGAGACTCTGTGCTTATACCCCCCCCTTCAGAAAAGAAGTTCTCCATTCACAAAAATGGGGGCCTTGTTTTGCATTTTGAGTATCAGGCATGATGGTAAGTCAAGGTGGAGCACAGTGGTACTGGGGTGGATTGTCTCAAACATCCCTCAGGCACTGCTTGAGGTGCTGGGCCTTCCCACCTCTCATTCTATGGTAGCAATGAGATTGATGCAAGGAGACCAGGCCTTGGGTCTGTGTTGCCTCCCGTATGCCTCTGTCCTACACTGTGGACCCAGAAGATGCTGAGAGACATATTTCAGCGTTCATGGTTTACAATCCAGAAGCAAAGGAAAGTTAGTGCTCAGTGAGGCCAACCTTCAACAAATGAAATGTTGGAGCTGGCAGACTTCTCGCTCCTTCTTCCTTCTTCCTTCTTCCTTCTCCATTCTTCCTTCTGCTTGGACTTCTTCCTCCCCTTGGACAGAGAGTTCTGTAGCTTCTTGGGGGTGGTTCCACAGGACTGAGCAGGAAGTTGTTCCTGTCATCTCTCCAACCTCCCCTGCCTCATCCCCATTGCTTAATTTTGAATCCCTAATAAAATCATGGAGCACACACTTGCTTTAGGCTCTGCTTCTCGAGAACCAAGGTGGAGACAGTTTCCAACATTAAAGGGATGTCGTGTACCATCTAAACCCCACAGTGCTCTTTGACATCACCTTTTTGGTCCTTGTGTATCTGAGATGGGCGTCCTTGAGTGAGATGATCACTGAGTTCTTCTGTTCAATCAGTCTATGGGCTTGTTTCCAAAAATAAAGGCTACAGCTGCTTACCCAAACTCACTGGCCAAATGCTTCTCTTCCCTGAAGACTGTTTCCTGACTTGAGTGCTAAAAGATAAGTCCTGAGATTTCAGTTTGTCCTAAATTACATTTATAGGGACAATTCTTTAGAGCTCCCCAGAATTAATCTGATCCCAAATGGGAAACTCCTTCATACCTAGGAATCATCTGGAAAGAGAAGGGGCCAAAAGGAAGCGGATGAAAGAAGAGAGGTCTAGAGAAGGGTGATATGACTGTGGGGGAAATGTGGTGACTTCACAGAGCCTGTGCTACCAACAACTTGGATGAGCTTTAGGAAATCTACTTTAAGAAATAAAAGCCAGGCCTCTAGAGCTCTCTGGAATCTCTGCATGGGGTGTGGGAACCCAGGCTCTGAAAGCCAGCTTACATGTTTGGAGAGCCTTCGGAGAGAAAGGAAGGCAGGTCACCAGCCTCCTTCAAAGGGAGGTTACGCCATCACTGCCACTAGCCATCACTTAAGCTGAAATCCAGCATTTGACCAGCATATCGTTTTCCCCAATACCCTGGGAATGAGTAGAAGCAGATTTAGGTCAGATTTGAAGTTTCAACATATTAGTAAGCAACAAAACCAAGAGAGGGAAAAATGCACTGTCAGTGGAGAAGAGGTAAGTGAGGCAGGAGGACGTGGTCAGGAAGCACTGCAAGAGAAGGTGAGTTAGGCCATTGGACAGCCATGACTTTTATCCAAATATAACAACAATAAAATGGTCCTGAAGGTTCTAATCCTTTCTTCTTTTAAGATGGAACAATCACAGCAGGTTTGTATGCTAATGGGAGAGGATTAGGTGATACCAACAGAACTGTTAACTGGGCCAGAGATGACCTTGAGCAAGTGAAAGGAATGGGACCTAGTACAGGAGGCAGTGGGGATGATGTTGGCCAGGAGCAGGGACCATCCATCCAGAGGACAGGGGAGAGACAGAGGAGTAGAAAACAGGTGTGGGTGGGAGGGAGTTGTAGGAGTTTGCAGAAGTTGTCTTTTATTGTGCACATTTGTTTTCCAGTTATCAGCATGGTTATCAGTGGAGAAGAGGATGGAGGGGGAGGTGTGGGAGGTTTGAGGAGAGAGGGAAAGGTGTGATCACTCATCTGAGAGAGCAGGAGAATGAATGGACCAGAGAAATGATGAATGATGTCACCAGGCAACGGATGCCCACCTGAGTTTAAGGGTCATGCATTTAAAGTGAGATTGTCAGTGTATGGGGGGGTGCTCCCCAGACACATTCTGACTCCAAGGTGCAACTACCAAGTGGAAGAAAGCAGGTTTAACCTATGGGAGGCTTTGCTAAGTCCTCAGGAACACAGAGGAGTTGAGGGCATTTGCAATGAATTGATCATGATGATTGTCCAGGGTACCACAGCTGGCTTAGGAGCAATACTGGGATATAAAGAAGGGTGAGTGAGATAGTTGCAGGATTCACAGATTATAGGCCCTAGCAGGGCTCAGAGGTGACACTTGAGGGAGTGAACTAAAGAGACCAATGTGGGTCTCGAGGTGGGGAATATAGAGAATGGACATTAAAATTGCTGATAATGGCAAGGTCAAGGCCAAGACCATAGTGAGTGACTGGTGCAGGGCTGAAGATAAGCTCAACTGGGGAAAACAAATAAAAATGCTGAGGGGTCTGGCAGTGGGAAGAATCTCTGCTAATGATGCTGAGGAGGACTGGAGAGAGTCACAGTGACTCGGGAGCTGAAATGGACAGGGAAAGAGGGGGCAGGCCCAAGGTTGTTAATGGCTGCAGCCAGGAGGGGCAGAAGGTGGTGAGATCTTTTGCCTTGAGATTCAAATTGGGTTGTTTTGCAGGAAGAGGGATAGATACTGGCAGGAAACTGAGCAGTGAGAACCCAAGAAGATGCCTACGCTGTCTCCAGGCCCAGAGATGAGGAGAGAATTCAACTCCAAGTGAGAGGACCCAGGGGAGCAGAGCAGAGGGGCTCCGGTTAGTAGGAGAGGTGCAGAGCACAGTGGAGGGATGGAGGCTGCTGAGGTTGAGCTCCCCTCCCCGGCCCTCCCCGCCACTGCCTTGCTTCTTCCAACCTCTGTGTGCAACTCCTCAAAGCCTTTCTTCAGCCAGCACTGGAGGAACCTCAGAGATAATCATCTCAGAGGCACTGAGGTGTTCAGACCGAGGCAGATCAGAGTTTGCTAATATGGCAGTAACACAGCCCTGGGGATGAGTCTTTCATTCACTGAGCCACTGAGGCAGCTTATCCTGCAGTGCATCGCTCCTCTACAAGGGACCCTTGGATGCCAAGTGCCAACAGGATGGAAATTAAAAGAGTCAGGGGTGGGGGCCGAGCTATTTTTAAAAAATCAGGATCAGGGTTTATTTTTAGGTCTACTGAAGTAGAAAATAAGTGCTTGGACTGTGGAAACCCTGATGTCAAGGCAACCCTCATCCTCTGGAAAGGCCAGGGTCCCAAGCTACAGAGGCCTGCCGTTCATTACTTTTTATTTACAGTGGCATAGACAACAGGTGCTCACATGATACATTACTTGTATATTCTTCTACTTCCAAGACTTTGTTTTCTAAACTTCCCATCCATCAGCCCCGTTTTTCCCTGCCCCCCACCCCTGAGATGAAATAGGGTGTGGGCCATGACATCTTGAAAGGATGGCAAGTTTTATGAGCCTGAAGACTGAAAGTAGGGCTTTCATTTATGCCTGTTTCTGCCAACGAGTGAGGTCACACCTTACTGTGAAATTAAAAGTTGGGGCACAGGGGAAAGTGTGGCTGCTGAGAAGGGGCATCATCAACTCTAAAGCCTAAATAAACACAAGCCAGGAAAAGCAAGGTAGTATAGTTAGGGAGGAGACCTGGTCTCGTCAGTTGTTTTCCCCTGGGGAGGCTGCCCTGGATCTTGCTACTATAAACACTTTGGAAGCTGGATAACCAGCACAAATGCTGCCCACATTCACTATTCACTTCCACCCTGTGACAGAAGGGCCCGGATAGTACCGCTTGCTGTGGCCTGTGGGCCTGGAGAAAAGAGAACCCACTCCTCACTGCTTATCACAAGAGGTTATGGTGCCCCCACTGGAAGACACGTTGTTCCGTGCATATAAGGAAACTTGGTTCCCACGTACCACCTCAATTCCTCTTCTCCTGCCAATGTTCTCAGAATGGAAAAGGCGAGCATCTGTGATGCTCCATCCACCCCCAGCCCCCCACCTTCCATTGCAAAAAAGACTCTTTCAGCTTCTTCACAGCAGATCTCTATACCTGGGGGATGGGATGTAGGAAAACGGAAAAGCTATTCAGTGTGCCAGCTTTAAGGCTGGAGGGCAAAGGGAAGCAGCCAGGGCTGCCTGGGCCTAGAGGAACAGAAGCCCTACACTCACTAGCGAAGAGCGTTCTGCTTTCATGGATCACTGAGGCATCTTCAACTGACCTGAGGATCTCAACCAAACTCTGCACATTCCTTAGCAGGAAGGAAGAGGACACATTAGGAGACAAAGAAGGAAGAAATGTATCAGAAGCCAACCTCTACACCTCCATGTGCCTCAGTTTTGCTCAGAGAAGAATGTCTCCATCTCTCTTGGGTACTGAGAGACCCCCAAAGACTCTCAGAAGTAACAACATTTCAAATAAAGGAATTACCAATGTGACTGACAGTTTAAATTGAGCTTTGGGACTTCTGCTATTTAGAGAATAGATCAATAGTAATAACAACAATAAGTAGAGGATAACTAAGAAGAGAGTTTATAAAGGACCCCATGGCAGCAGGACCAGATAATTCAAAAGCAAAAGGAACCCTTCTGGGCTGCCCACATCAGCCCAGCTGTCAGGCTTACTATGGGGAGCAGTTGCCACCCTGCTGCTTTGCCAGTCTGCAGGGGCCACTGCTGCTCCAGACGGCATTCCAACGGGAACCTGGCTATCTAAGAGGTGGGACATGACATGAAGAACAATGGTGGCAAAATAAACCACCTCCTCCCAAGGCTGTCCAGGGTGCAGTCAAATAAAATGCCATCCAGGGACCCTCAGACATTCACCCGGAGATGGGGGAGAGGGTAGAGGAGTGGGAAGAACACAGCCACAATACGGGATGGGCTAGCAGAGCCAGAGCCCTTCTCTGGCAGCTTCCAAGACAGCAGATGCGCTAGGAAGGACACAGGTTCTGAAATTGGAGAACCTGGTTTGAAGCTTTGGCTCTTGACACATCCTAGCTGGTGACAAGTCATATAATCTCCCAGAGCCTTGGGCTTCTTGCTTGTTAAAGGAAACAGTGATAGCTCTCTAACCGGTTGCTGTGAGATGCCAGCTGAGAGAAGATTGGAGAATCTTTCTGCAAAATGTTCAGAGTTTTTATTAGACAGTTACCCACATGGATGACGGGCAGTATCCCAGGAATGCCTCATTTCCCGTGATATTTTTGCCACCCTCTAGTTACCATAGGACCAGCATTCCTACATTCTTCCTTACAGAGATAGAAATGAATTTAGAGATTGGGCCTTTGGAGAGATGGAATTGACCACTTGCCTTCTGTTTTCCATCCCAGTCTCTCCATAGACACTAGTACACTTTTTTCTTTCTTTGAGGGTTTTTACTTTTAATTTTCTTCTGAGTTATAAACCTTTGTTGCTGATGACGGGCTCAGTCCCTGATTCTAGTGCTCAGAACTAACCTGTTTGTTAAATGCTTTTCCTCCAGGAGAGGGGTGCTATTAAAATAGTTATCCATAAGATCTCTGTGATGGAATGAAAAAAGAGCTTTCTCAAGTGCACAAAAAGCCTAGAAAGAGAATCCAATGAAGTGGAGGACAAATTCGAGTTACTTAAAGAATTTTTTTGGAAGGGGCAGCCCCGGGCAGGATGCTAACCACAACTATCAAATCCCAACCCACAAGCCTAACCCTCAGCTGTTGAAAGAATCAACAGAGCTGAGGACCTTATCGATAAGCTTTCTCTTCAAGTGCAGACATTACAGAAATCAACTAAGGGAAATATCTCCTGTGGGTAGACCTGGCAGAGAAACTGAGATGAACATGGACCTGGGTCATGTCAGAATCTATCTCTTTATTATGCCATTAAGTGTTTTCACACATTGTGATTGACGGCTCAGTGAGCGGGGCATGGTTCTGTGCAGACCTGTGCACACACTGCTATGCAAGCACGTGGAGAAAAAACATGGACACCTGCGGGCACATACACTGCAGGTGCAGACAGTAATTCAGATAGTGAAATTTCTGGGCCCTCGGGCCAGCAGAGAATTCAGTCCCATTAATAGATTACTGTCCTTTCCCTCACCAGAAATCAGTTATTTCAACCTTAACCCAGAGCATTAAAATGCTCTCTGCATTTCTGATATGATGACATGCAACTTCTGCTCAACACTCCAAAGATGGGGACCCTGCTACCTTACTTGAAACCCCATCTGATCATTGTTATTTATGATGATAATAATAATTACAGATTACTGGGCACTGACTCTGTGTCTGATACTATGCTAAGTCCTTTAAGTAGACTATCTCAAATAAAATACTCCAACAAGGTAAACACTCGGGTTTTTTGTTTGTTTGTTTGTTTTTTGTGGCTACCAGGTATGGAACTCTGGACTTCATGCTTTCCAGGCAGGCACTGTGCTGCTGAGCTATAGCCTCAGCCCAAGGTAAACATTCTCATCTCCATTTTACAAAGGCTTAAGCTGAGTCTTGGAGAAATTTACCTGTCTGTGGTGATACATTTAGCATATGGCAGACCTAGGATTTGAACTTGGAACTATCTAACTCTACAACCCTGCACTTTCGAAGTCATATTAACTTACATTAAATGGTATAAGACATATTTCCTTGGAATGGGCTGAACTTTGTGCTCTACTGTAAGTTCTGCTGACTGATCTCAGGCCTGATCTCTGGAACTTTTCAGAGCCTTCTCCCTGTGCCCTTGTCCCTCTCCTTTGGTGCCCTCTGGATGTCCTTTTCCAACTATGGTCCCCCAAAGAATTCCCCAGGGATATTACCTTTCCTGTTTTAACACCATACTTCCAGTAGAGTTTCCTAGGATGCCATTGGCTTTTCAGGCAGCAACATCATATCATTGACTGTTTCAAGGAAACTGAGTTTTCTTGTTTGGTTTCAGTTAGCCCACTTTTTAACATAAACTGCTGTAAGCTACTTCGGTAGTTGAGATTTAAAAATATGCTTTCAGCTTATTATTCCAGCTACTTATAAAATCGTTTTGAAGTTACAGTTTGTCAGCCAGGACTTTAGCTAGTCTTGCAGCTCTGAAACATTTGCAAATTGGCTGAGTAGGCTTTCCATGCCGAGTAAGTGATCAAAACCAGGCCAAGCTTTGAGGGCTAAATCTACCCCACCCACCAGAGCCTTCCTATCTGGTAGTACTGACCTATGAAGAATAACTCTGGTTCCACTGTCAAATGCAAATCACAGTTGCCTATTTTTACTAAAATTAGGGATATGCCAGGGTCCCTTCTGAAGAATCTGAGGGCAAAGTTCAATTCCATTCCAGGAGAAAAGGGTAAGATCAAGGGAGAAATGCTGAAGTCAAGAGCCTTGGGCCTGCGCAAGAGGTAAGAGTGTAACTGCAGTAAAACCTAGGTGCTAGCACTTGGTCTGCAAACACTTGCAGGTTAGGCAAATGTTTACAAGGGCAGTTTGAGATAAGTGCCTACTTTAGGAATATGCACACAAAATTAGGCATTTCAGGCAATGTCCAAACAAATTCCAGAACATTGACTCCTGAGGTGTATCTTTAAGAGGTGTGAGGCTCCTCTTACAGATACAAACACCTAACCTTTCTGAGCATGCACCTGGCTGTTTTCAAGAGGGTCCACCAGGCTAATTGCACCCGGTTTCTGGTGAAGTTTTAGAGCTACTGGTGTGAATCCACCTAATGATATTAGTTAGCTAGCCCTGGTTTCTCCATTTTGCTCATGAGTATCTTAAAAATTATAGTCAAATAACTTTCTGAGATTGAAATTCAGCATTGTATCTAGGGGCGGTCTGCTTGGATTTGTTAGGATATTTCTTTCCTCAGGTCAAAAAATTTCCAAATCAAACTTGTTTAAACAGTAAGGAAGTTGTGAGTTCGAGGCCAGCTTGGGCTACAACATGAGCGCAAGGCTGCCCTGAGCTACATAGTGCGACCCTGCCTCAAAAAACTAGGGCTGGGAGTTTGGCTCAGCAGCTTAAGTGCCTGTCTGGCAGGCACGAGGCTGTGAGTTCGATCCTGGGTGCTGCAAAAATAAAAATAAAAATAAAGAAGCAGATTTTCTCACATGAGAAGTCCAGAAGTGGATGCAACTTCAATGTTGGTCAATCCAGTAGCTCAACAATGTCATTGAAGTCTCAGGTTCTATTCACCTCTTGTTTACAATTGCATTAGGGGAATCTTAAGTCTCTTTCCCTCAGGCTCATAAAGTGGCTTCCAGAGTAAATGGAACAGCACACTTCTTTCTTCCCATGCATGAGAGGGACTGTATTATCTTTTTCAAATCCTTAGGCAAATCTGCTTTCTTATCTCCATTGGTTCAATTCGCTCAGATCTGCCCCAAATTGAGGCAGTCTCCAGAGGGGAAAGGGTGGATTGGATGTTGGAAAATGTTTGCCATACTTCGGATTCTCTCGTCCAGTCTTTTTCTCTGCAGAATAATTGAGTTTATTTTGACTTGCCTCATACTTAGTGAAGCCACACTGACTCCTGGTGCTTATCATTTCTCTTGATGACCACAGCTATCTCTTTAATAACTATGTTGTGCCTTTACCAAGGGTGTCAGACTCAAGTTTTATTTTTTCCCTAGTTTTGAAGTTAGAGAGAGCAATTACTTCTCCCTTTCCCAGAATTCTTTGGAGCAATAGTTTGCAAGTGTTAACATGCAGGATGATGCTTGTAGAATTTTTCAGGCGTAGACAAGAGGAGCAGAGCCTAGTGGCTGAGAGAATGAGGCCTGGAGTCAGAGTGGCTATTCATGTTCAAGTACCAGATTTGCTGCTTTCTGTATTCTGGCTCACCCAATCTCTCTGGGCCCAAGATTTCTACCTCTAAAACCGAGGTAGTACAATTTGGACATCCCTAGTCTGAAAAGCTGAAATTGGAATTCTCTGAAATCTGAAACTTTTTTAATGTCGTGGCTCATTTCATATTTTGAGTTTTCAGAATAGAGATGATCACTGGTAAAATCTGTGAAAATATTCCCATACCTCCCACAAAAGAAACCCACAACCTCACTCCCCAGTCAGAAACCCTCTGATCTCAAGCATTTCAGATTAAGGGTTCCTCAACCTGTATAGTCTCCCACCCAGGACTGCTATGAAGATGAAAGGAAAGAGATTTTCATGTTGTTTAGGACAGTGTCTGGAATGATCTGCACTTATTAAATATAGACTAGGTTCCTGGTTCCCACCCTTAGAGTCTTACATTGCAAATTGGCTTGGCAACACTGTGGGCAGGAATCTGTGCTCTTGCCAAGCAACTCTGTGGGATGCTGGTGCAGGTGGATAGATACTCCTGAGCAGTGTTGCTGCCCAGCAATGACTAACAATGTGCCCATTGTGCCTACCTGCCTGTGGGAAGCTCTTCCAGGGCTCAGAGTTCTGGGATGACATTCACATTGGTCAGGGAATAAAAGTTTCAAGCAATAGCAAGTATGCTTTTGCCTTATCTTATTTGGGTTTTAGTTTTTTGTTTGTTTGTTTGTTTTTGTTTTTAGCTATGTCTTTTCTATTCCTCCAGGTTTGGGGGTGTTTTCCTTGATTGGAAAGAAGCAAAGATGGAAGGAGCATTCAGGCCTCTCTCAATCCCAGAATGTCCACCCTGAAGAATGGGGCTCACCTCACCTTCTTGCTCTTCTTGCTACATAGGTCTTGAACATGCTCATTGCATTGTCCCTGAGATTCCTAGCTCTCTGTAGGCTGATGACACTAATCTTTGCATGCAGATTTATGACAGACTTAATATTTGCCTGAGGTGTGAACCCTCCTTGTCCCCAGGCCCCTTGCTGTCTGAATTCACCACAGAGCTCCCTGTGCATCTTGCTCTTTCCTTAGATCCTAACTTTGTGGTCTTCAGCAGCTTCATTTGTGATGACAGCTTCAGAATTTTGTGTCTAACAGCCTCTCAAACCCCTGAGCTATCCTCACTTCCAAGCCCTGCCCCATGTTGTGATGGCCTTTTCTCTGCACCTGAGCAATTCTACCTTCTGAATCTCTATGGTGCACTCTGGATATGCCTACCTTTACCTCCTTTGTCCCTTAGTAACTCCAAGATGACTTGTTCCTGAGCTTCCTGCCTCATTTATCTATTCATGACAGGGAAAAAATCCAACACTTGACGACTTAAAGAAGTAAACACCTGTTTGCTCCAGATTCTGCAAATTGGGCAGGGTCTTTGCTGGCAAGGAGTCAGGGTTCACCTTTTTAGTTGCTGTTCATATGCTGGTAGATGCCTCACCTCCATGCCTGCTGCATTCGTTTATTTTTCTGTTGCTGACACCTACAATTTAAAGTCAGCTAGTGCTCAGGTAGAAACATCATGGAAGAAGGAGATAGGAGGCAAAGATGCTGTTATGGTTTGTGTACTGATGCCCCGCCCACCCACCCCCACCCACTGCCCAGCTTCATGCGTCATAGAGGTGGCTGAATCTAGCATTTGTGATTGGTTCATTGTCCAGTGCTGGGATTGTCAGTGTGAGCACTGCACTCACCCAGCTGACATACAATGTAAGGGAGGCAAAGAGGTATGCTTTTCTCTTTTTTGCTCTTTCACTCTTATTGCTTGTGGCCACCATGAATGACTGCTCCTCAGCCATGCCACCCTGCCTTGGTGCCAGTTGAGTATGGACTGAAACCTCCAAAACCTGTAAGAAATAAACCTTTCCTTCCTTCATTTTGGGTATCAGGTATTTTGTCTCAACAACTAGAGAAAAGTAACCAAGACAGATGCTTACTTCAGCAACTAAGAAGCATAACAGGGAAATGATGCCAGAGAGGAAGAGTCCAGGGATCAGATATAGACCCCAATGTTATGCCTCCATGACCCACACAGATAAAACCAGAGAGTGAATTACCAAGCCCTTGTGAAGCTCCCAAGTGAATCAATTTGACAATTAAGCTTAACCACTACATACCACCCCTTGTGAAGTTGACACCCAAACATGTTTCCATAATGTTTAATCTCTGAATAAGCACAATAAGCTAACAATTCTGCCTAACATGATGCAACTATCTTGCATACAACTGGAAACAAAATAATCCTGCCCCCAAAGTCTCAATAGTTCCAGGAAGTCAAAGTCTAAGTCACTTCTGAGACTCAAGGCAAACACTTAGCTGTGAACCTTTGCAAAAATAAAAAACAAGTTACATAATCCCAAGGTATAATAGCCCAGCATAAACTTCTCACTCCAAAGAGAGGAGTAGAGAGCTAGAAAAGAACCCAAACCAAATGAACAAACAACATCAAAATTCAGCAGGACAAACATTAAGTTCTGCAGCTCCATGTCTGGGATCCAGGGCACCTAGTGGTGAGATGGGAGTTCCATAGATCTTGAACAGACCTGTCCCTGTGTCCTTGATCACTCTGTCCCTTTGCCTTACATGACCACACTCTTGTGCTGGTTCTGCTCACAATTTATAGCTTACCCCTGCAGATTTTCTGCATTCCTGGCATCTCTACCTGGTATCTAATGCACCTTTGACTTCATTCTCACAGTATCATGTACTTCCCTCTCAGGGGCTCCTTACCTGGCTTCACAGACTTTCTGTTGAAATTTGCATCCCCCTCTTGCATTCTGCATTCCACTAAAACCAGTGCTGTGTGGATGACACCAAGATGTGGTGCCAGAGGGAGCAATAGACAATCTCCTTGGACCATGGCTACAGTAGACTCTGAGTGCCTGGATGACTGCGCACGATAAAATGAATCTCAGGGAACCAATTCCCTAGGAGATGCTTCTCAACAAGGTATTCTATGTACTCTCTTCTCAAATGAAAATTGATACTTTTAAACCTTTAAGCCCATGATCGGTGGGTCTTGCTGATTTCTGAAATGCTTAAAACTATCTTTCTTCTTATCGCTATACAAAGTACTTGGTTTCTTTTTAATGGAGCTAAACTCTTCAACAACCACACCTACTTTGGCCCCAACTATATTAGTGGTTACTTTGGGACCAAAATTTAAGTTTTCAAAATTTGTACTATTTACTTTTTGCTACTGATTCATACTATTAATCTGGCTAATAGTAGCCAGCAGCATGCATACCACAACCTAAATGTTGGGCTGTTTTGAAATTTTCTTGGTCAGATTAATTAGTATATCACTCTTAATTTCAGTCTCCTGGAAAGAACATGAGTAAAATGTAGACTTTTTTTTTTTTTTTTGCCAAAATCTGCCAGTAGACTCTTTGCTTTCAACTGAAACCTTAAGAGCCTAGTCTTTACTGTCCATGTTGCCAACAGGTCTGCTTACAACATTCTAGGGCTTCCTTAGCCTTTACCTCCAAACTGTTCCAAATTCCTGCAAACCAGTTCCAAAGGCTTCTAAAACATATAGTCATTTGCAGTCAAAGGAATGACCCCACTTCTGACACCACTTTCTGTATTAGCTTTCTCATTACTGTGACCAAATGCTCAATACCTACAATTTAAACAAGGAAATGGTTTTTTGTATCTTTGTTTACTGTTTCAGATGACTTAGTCCATGGTTAGCAGACTGTAAGGTAAGAAGATCATAGTAAAAGGACATGGCAGGGCAAAGTGGCTTACTTTGTGGTGGCTAGGAATCAGACAAGTGAAACAGTGCCTGCAAGGAAAGAACCAGGGATCAGATGCAGACCGTGACTAACCTAGACACACAAAGTGTGCTTTACTAAACCCCGAGTGGCTCCAAAGCCAACTGTATTGACAATTAAGTTTACCCTTCACATCTGCAGTATCTGTGGGTGGGCAGGGTGTTGGCCTGTCTTTGCATTCCTCTATATTCAAGGAGGCTGCCCTGAGCTTTCTTTCATGGTAGCCATAGGGTAGCAAGAGGCTGAGAACAGGAACTGAGAAATATCCTAAGGCCCAAGCTTGGGGCCACACAGCATTTCCCCTCCTTTCTTTCTTTTGGTCAGCACTGGCGTGGCGTCTTAGATCCCAGAGAGAGAAACAGACTCACCACTTGATGAATGTGTGGCCATTTGTCATCTACCATCTCACCTCTTATTCAACCTCCTTTGAGGACCTCCACTCAACAGACAATGAAGAACATGACCCTGATCTCTGGGACAAACTTCCAGCCTGGTGGAAGACAGTAGTACAACACAGAGTGCTCAGTACTAATATGGGCAACCACCTCTCAACCTCTAGCCACATGTCTGACTCTGTGCTTAGTGATGAATTTGCTTCATCTTGCTGAATCCTCACAAATGCTCTGGGGTTGTATGTTATTACGCCCATTTTTCAAATGGGAAAATCAGTGTTAGGTATCTGGAGCAAGAGGCAGAATATTCAGAGTCAATGCCTAGCCCTGATGGACCTGCTCTTACTGGGTACTGTGATATCCTTCCAGTTCTGTAGAAGGAGCTCCACCAATAAGCAAGCAGATGGGGGCAAGAGAAAGAGGTGGACTTTGCAGATTTCTTTTCACAATACACAGACAACACACCCTTCTGAGCTACTTGGCTCCTCGGTAGGACATTTGTATTTCTTACATGACTTCTGGTTGAGAGCATGCACCCACACCAAAGCCCAAGTACTCCAGGGTTGTGCAAAAGTTGTGAAAACAAAAGAACCACCTGCTGCCCAGCTATTGCAGAGACATGTGATTGGTGATTGAGGATGAAACTGTTCCCCAAGCCACACAGGAAACCATGTCTCTGAAACCCCTCACCATGACGTCAGTACTGCATCCAGAATGGCCTTCACGCCTTCCTCCCCCTCACTCCCGCATTTACCAATTACTGAAAACAGCTCAAAATAGCACCTGTCCCTCAGCTGGGGCTGCTGCAGAAATATTGTTTGTGATCATTTTCAGGAGGGAATGAGTCTGTTAGAAATCAGTGTAGGGAGAGGATTATGATCCGGCTCTCACTGCAGCATCAGGCTCTGATTCTAACCTGTCTGATTGAGAGCAGGACATAGTCTACGCCTTCTCCTGCAAGACATTCATGGGTGGAAAGTGACCACTTGTACAAGCAGGAGGCCATGCAGTCACAAGAACTCACCCAGGAGCCACCTGGGCCCAGGAACATTTTGGAGATTGCTCAGTGGCCTGGCTTCAGTTCCAGCTCAACTTCTGCACACCCCAGTACCCCCACTCCGTGCCAAGGGATTCCTGGCCCCATGATTCAATCATACATTTTAAAATCTACCAAAACCATATATAAGGATGTTTCTTGTGACACAATAGGAAAACAACAATATAAATACCCATCAATAGGGTAACAGTGAAACTATGATCCTCCTGCCCCTTATCAATAGAACACCATGTAACAATGAAATGAGTGAAGTGGGTCTCTCCATAGTGGTAGGGAAAGCACACCAAGGAATATTGTGAAGTCAATGCAAGCCATGTAAATATTCTATCTATCTATCTATCTATCTATCTATCTATCTATCTACCTATCTGTCTATCATCTTTCTACTTTTCTCATCTATTTTTCTATCTCTCTATATATCTATCTATCATCTTTCTACCTTTCTCATCTATCTATCTATCTATCATCTGCCTATCTAGCTATCTTTATTTTCTATCTGTCTAACTACCTATCTAAATGTTAAACTAGTGATTGTTATTTCCATTAAGGAGGTAATGGCATTGGGGAGGAGGAAAGGGAAGTAAAATAATAAGGGCATTTGTTTCACTTGCATTACTTGAATGTTTACAATAATGTATGCAAGTATTACTTACAAAATTACAAATCAAGTATATCCCTTAGCAAAATAAAACCATATACCAAATAAGAGTAACCCAGTTTATTTCTAAATCAGGTCTTGGTTTATCAGGATTTTTCTTCTTCCTGAGTATCAGTCCTGCTCTAAAATAGCCTGCCTGGCACCTCAGCTCATCACTGTCCCTCTTCTCTCCTTCACAGAAGGTTCTTATCCCACCTGTAGGCCTAGGTGCCCCAGCAGTCTTGCCTCAGGGTCCAGAAGGCAGCAGAGAGAGCACAGTGGCCTTGGGCTTGAAGTTCTGTCCTGCACCCTCAGTCCCATGGGCACTGTCTCCTGGTGCCCCTTCCTGTGTATACCCTGAGTCTGCCTGGATGTCACTCAGATGCCTCTCCTAATGTCCTTTCTCCACTCCCTTCCCTTGCTGGGGTCAAGCAGCCAGTATGCTCTACTCTGCCTGACTTGCTATCCCCCACCCTAAAGTTGCCCAAAACTACTGTACCACAATGGGGAGGCACATGAGGTGTCTCATCTTCGTCTTGCTTCTGGAGCTGATCCCCTCCCTTGGCCCCACTGGTACAACAGCCCATGTGGTGGCCCCACTGCAGCAACAGGGGTCCAGGAGTGCAGGTTCTGCTGTTCAGCAGATCTAGGCTGGATCTACAAACCCATCCCCGGCCTCTTCACTTCAGAGCAAGTGGCCTGGTTGAACATTTCAAGGACATGTATGGGTTTGGGGACCTAAACTGACAGGTGGCTGGCTGTTAGTTTCAGTCTCCTGTGAGGGATGTCCTAGAAGCAGAGCCAGTGAACAATCTGGGTGTGGAGAGGAGGAGCCAGCGTGAGGCCCATCCCCGAGTACCACAGCTCAGTCTGCTCAGACCACCCTGACCATCCGATTCACAGGGAAGGTTTCAGGAGTGGGGCTGCCAGTGTTGTTGTGCATGAATGTAAGGAGCTGTGTCATGTTCTCCTCCAGGAAGAGTGTGGTTGGGAGCTCATACCCTGCAACTAGCTCTTCAGGCTATTTTCTCTGTAGTTGGGCCCTGCAGCAGGAGAATGAACTAACAATGCTATGCTTTTAACCAGGTGCTCTACCCCAGACCCTGCCCACTGTCACCTAGCTAGGAAAATCCAGCATGTCAAAATGCAAATTTGGGGCCACCCCACCTCACCTCTCAGACTCCCAGGTGCCAAGAACTGAGAGAGACACTTGGTCCCAAGTGGATGGTGGCCCACTGCAGTGATTGCTCCCTTGAGGGAGAAGACCTCTCTTTCATAGGCGTGATGGATTTTTTTCCCCACTATTATCAAGGCGGTCTTGCTTGGAATTCAAACAGACTCCTCCAACCCTGGGCACTGCCCAACTGTTCTTCGACCTCTCTCAGATTCTCTTGTTATCATGATGAACTCATTCAAGGCTCTGCGTATCTGCTAATAAATAGCCGTTCCTGAGATGACACAGTCCAATTAACAGAAGCACAGTATTAAACAATGTGATTGGGGCAGTGAGAAAGATGGATGTTTACTTCTTGCTAGATTGGGAGGTGAGGGTTAGGGGCGACAGCAGCTGAGGGTCCTGCTGAGGGTACCGGGACCTTCATTAAACATGGAAAAAGCTCCAGAACACAAAGAAGACCCTAGAGAGCTTGGTAACAAAGTCACCAGGGGAGCCAAAATGCTTCTCCAGTTAGTAAGCAGCTGCCAATATCTTTTGCATAAGTACTGTTAGGTGGGTGTCTGGTCGAAGCTGACACGTGGGTGGTGGAAGAAACAGTCAAACTGACATGATTTAAGAACTGAGGGTTATTTTGAAGTGTTTCATTTTAATTTGAATGCCCTCCTTTTCTTGAGTGAAAAAGTTGTTTTTCCATGGATAAGCTAGGGAAATGGAAAAAAGAGCGTTGGTAGAGGTGGGCTCAACTTGTTCCTGATTTGGTCCTTTCCCTGAAATCTTGCCTGGGGGCAGGAGCATGGCCAAAATAACCCTGACACTCTTTCCCAGGCCTAGAGGATTCTCAGAGGCAAGAATAGTGCCCCCTTGGCTTGAGGGAAAATGTGTAGCCATGGTAACTACAAGGTTCAGCTTTTCCCAAGTGAGTGGGTGGTCCCAGTTAATAAGAAAAAGCTAAAATTCAGAAACACTGAAAACTGGGCACCAGAATGGCCAGAGAAAACCAACACAAGAACCTCTTGGTGCAAGTGTATCACTCTGTCAAACCCAACAGCCTTCGTGTGCGGAACGATGGGCCAACAGGTGAAAGAGCAACAGACAGACCTGAGCAAGCCAGCATGGGCGAACCCCAATGACAGAGGAGAGAAAAGAAATGCACCCAGTCAGGGAAAACCTAATAAACACACCTGAGAACACCATCATGCCAGAGAAAATAAATCTAACAGTTGTATAAATGTAAGCAGGGTTGTGTGTGTTGGAGGGCAGAACAAACTAACAGAATGTTTTCAAAGTTTCTGATGAGCAGATCCTTCTGCATTCAGCCCTGTATACATTGATCGGCTGGTCACCATTCCCCACCATTCCCACCTGTGATTCTACTGTATCCATTTATTCCTCTCTGGTCAAACTGAGAGCAAACACACCCACAATTCCCCAGATGTGGGACAGCTCCCTCCGACAACAAGACTTCATCCAGACCTCTACATCCTTGGGCTTGGCTGCTATGTAGAGTTTGGGAACCCTCTTCCCTGCCCGAGCCTAGGTACCCAGCAGAAATAGCTACCATCTCACTTCAAACAGAACAAAGTGTTCCAATCTTGCATTGGGCGGGGAAGCCAAATTTTAACTCACACAATATTTAAAATGCCCAAGAGCAGAGACACGCAACTGTTTACATAAATGTCCTCCCACTGAACTTCCTCCCTGTCCATATGTCCCCTGGCTGTCACACTGCTCAGTCTGCCTTGTGGATAAATACAGGAACCCCCAACCCCACCTCAGCAGAGTGGCAGGAAACCCTCTGCACTGCCAGTCCCACTGCCCACACCCCACCTCCCATCTCCCACCTGCCCCTCTTCTCTGTTCTCCTGCTCCCCACCCCTTTCTCATTCCCTTTATCTCCTTTCTTTCTGGTCCCATTTCTGGCCCTCGCTTAGCCCTCTATAATGACTTAATCTTGTCGACGGGGTGACAAGCGGATGAATCGAACTCCCAGGCTTTTTTCTCCACTCCAGATTCATTGGAAGATTTCTCCCAGATGCGGCACTAAAACCCCAGATTCAATTTCCCTTTGACATAATAACCGAATTAGTCTCATATTGTCATACATAAATTACTAGCCAGTCAGGGTGCCACCAGGGAGAGAGAGAGCTGGAGAGAAAGCATGGCATGAGCATCCAAAGGGGCGTGACTGTGATGAGTGAGGACCTGAATAACAATGGGAGACCGGAAGGGTAACACCTAATTGTGTCTGACAAACAAGGAGAATTCCCTGGCTGCCATATAGGTAAAGAGTATTTACCTTCCTCCCTGTGCCCCTGGCCCTTACGAGTCACCATGGGGAGTCTTGCACCTTACAAGAGATACACAGATCTAAATGCTCTATTAAGAATGCTCTGTTTGCGAAGGCTGCTTTCAGAGGGGAAAATGTAATTTTTGTGGAACTCTGTTGCAGGCTCCAGGCCTGGAGACAGAGCCCAGCTAAGCAAGCAACTTGCCGGATACCTGGAGTAGGGCACAGATGCCCATTCTGGGCTGCAGGGCTAAGCCCAGCTGCTTTTAAGCAAAAAGGTGGCATTCTGGTCTTGTCCACATGGGTCCAGGGGATTGACTGCTGACCAGAAGACAGACCAGACCTGAGGCAGTTGGAGTGAGGCTCCCTGACCTGTCCATCAGCCACTCAGCCCAGAGCAGGGCCCTAGGGACCCCCCCCAATACCTCCCCCTGCATTTCCCCAGCTCATTTGTTAGTTCTGGTCAATTCTTCCTCCCAAAAACTCCAGGCTCTAGCCTCACCGCTGCATTCAGATGCTCACATCAGCTTTTACTGGAATTGTTTCTACAGCCTCCTGACTGATCTTCCTACTTCAGGTCCTGCCTGACAACCCCAGCCCAGTTTGCCCCGAGTTTATCTTGCCAAAATGTAAATTTGATGGAAATTCTTCACTGAATTAAAACCTTTGGTAACTACCTACAGAGTAAGGTCCAAAGTCCTTAGCATTTGCCAGTAAGACTTCTTTGCCCATTGCTCCCTTGCCCCAGTCTCTCAGGCCCACTGCTTCCCAGGCAAGCCTCTGGGAGTGCCCTGAATTGCTCCTTCAGCCTAGAGAGTCCATCTCCTTTTTCACTGTAGTGCTTTTTCAGGGGGAAGCCTTCCCTAGCCTCCCAGGGACAGGCCCCCCAAGGACAGGTACCCCAGGGACAAGCCTCCGCCACTGTCCCCCAACCTCCCTGCCATTGGCTTTCCTCTAGTGTAGCAGCCAAACATGCTGTTGCTTGTAATGGTTTTCTAACCCATTGCTATTGTGAGATATCAAGTTCTTTGAAGGTAAAGATAGAATTTTGTTTATTGCTACATTCTCTCATACCTAGCATAAAGTAAGAATTTAATAGACATTCTGAAAACAAACCTCTAACAAGGTATACAAAGCCAGCCCAAAGCAACCCAAGGTTCATATAGACCCTGCATCTTCTACCCAGAGAATCTTGCATGGGTTCTCATACCTACTCAGTTATATTGTAGTGTTTTTGCTTATCTCCCTTGTGCCCAGCATGGCCTAGGTGCTATGGGACCTAGGACATTCTGTTTGCCCTAGCAGCAGCTGTTCAGTAAATGAGCAAGAGATTATCTCCTATGGATTTATTTCTCAGGAATGGATCACTTGTGCCTGAGAAGCAGGCACAGATCATAAAGAACAGTATACAATTAAATATTCCATTTGATAATGAGGTCCCAGAAACAAGTGACTGTCTTCTATTCATTCCTACATCTCTGGCCAAGATACACACACACCTTCCAATATTGTCTAGCAAGGCCCCTGCTCAGAAGTTGGAAGAGATCTGTACCGATGTTGACTGTGTCTACATCAGTGACCTGTGCTGTGACCTGTTGGTTTGCCTTCAACATGTTTGGTTGGTTTAAATTCTCTATTTTTTCTATGTTTCTTTGCTTTTCTATTTTTATTTAACCTGCAGTCTTGAAGCATCCCAAAGACTTAATTGAATTTAAAGCCAATGAATTAAACAGTTGGCATCGGAGGGGGGTGAAATCAGGAAATAGCCTGTCCCCCTCATTACTATTGCCGCCACTCACAAGGTCTCTCTGAGACACTCCACCCCTCTAATCCCCACCCACAGATGCAGAATTCTAATCTTTCAACCACACTTCAGAATTTAGCCTTTTAAAAAAATCTTCCAGTTATTCAAAAGCCCAGTTCAAGACAAATACAGTACGTTCTTGCTTATATGAGCAGGCTAAAAAAAGTTCATCTCACAGAAGTAGACAGTGGAACAGTTGTTCTCAGAGCCAGAGAAGGAGGGAAGGGGAGAGAGGATGGTTAATGGGTATAGGAGTGCATTTGGATAGAAGGAATATGATCTAATGTTCTGTAGTACAGTAGGGTAATTATGGTTGACAATTAATTAAATATTTCAAAATAACTAGTAGAGAAGATTTTTAATGCTCCCAACACAAAGAAACAATAAACGTCTGAGGTGATGGATATGTCAGTTACCCCAATCTGATCATGACACATTGTATACATGTATTGAACTATCACATTGCACCCCACAAGTATGTGCAATTATTAGG
Organism: Dasyprocta punctata; assembly: GCA_004363535.1. Lineage (NCBI taxonomy): Eukaryota > Metazoa > Chordata > Mammalia > Rodentia > Dasyproctidae > Dasyprocta > Dasyprocta punctata. The sequence goes on from RJWM01014412.1 coordinate 44,154, forward strand.
TGTCAATTTTTTTACTCATTCAGTGGAAAGCTTCTCCTGGGTCTGCCCCAGACTGTCCAGAGCATGAAGCTCTGCAGTGGACAGGGACCAGTCTGCTCCTTGCTGTTCCTCCTGGCTCTTCCTCCCGCCTCCCTACCCTTCATGCTGCCTCTAGCTGCTCCAGGCTCGGGCAGAAAGGAAGAGGATCTTTTTACTTGGTTCAAGCTTTTGGTGGTTCTCTGGGGCTACTGAATAGCCTGGGAAATGTCCAAACACAACTTTCTCCCATGTAGGGGTTTTTGTAGGTTCCTGGAAATTCCTGGGAACCTCTGCAAGGCCATTTCCTGACAGGGCAATGGGCCCCCCACTGTCTACCGTGACCCTCGTCACCAGTTCAACTGTGCAGCCCCATTTGTTAGCCTCTTCCAGCCAGTTCTTACAGAAGGATAGCCACACTCTAGTGGCCCACTTGGTCTTTAAGACATATCCTAGCCCCTCCAGACGCTGACCACAAAGTCAGCTCTGAGGTGCTTTCCTGGGCCCCACACCACAAGAATTCAAGACAAGTCTGTTGTTTCCATAGCTTAAGTATCCAGCAAGGGGAGAAGATCATCTTTTTAGGCATTTCCCTCTTTTAGCAAGTGAGTTTCTTGAAGCTTCCTTGGTTTGAGGTGGGCAGGGGAAGGAAAGTCTTTTCTTGGTCTCAAGTTTTCTCTTCTCCATTTGGGAGGTTGGTGGAGCTGTGGGCTGCGGGATGTGGGTTTGGGGCAAATTTTGCTCTCTCTCAATAACTCTGTGACTCCATTTGCCAATATTGGGCAGGGTCCTGGCAGGACACATATGGCACACTCAATGGATGCCTATTGAGAGTCAAAGAGATCATTCAAAGGTATGGGCAGTGTTCAGAGAGCCACCAGAAAAAAACAGCATCTTGGGTCTAGGGGATCAGGGAAGGGAGATGTTTTCAGAACCTTGGGAGATCTAGGACTGTTGGACATGAGCTTCAGCCTTCAGGGGAGGAATTCTACCACTTCCAAAGCCAGGGTGGAGCAAAATGGTGCTGAGGGGTGTTCTGGGTATGTCCACTAGATGTTCCTCTCTTGACAATATGCAGGAACTCATCACATTGTCCTCAGCTCAGAGCCTCAGTGAAACACCCAGGAAAATCTACTTGACAGCAAATAACCCAAGGCACTTTTTAACTTTCTGGGCTCTGCTCCTCTCCTCCTGAGGGCAGGGCATCAAGATCCCCAGTGGGAACTGTGAAGCAGGACTAAAAGGTCTGGGACATGGAGAACAGCTTCACACCTTCTGCAAGCATGGCTTCCTCTGGGTTTGGTCAGCACCAAGGAGACCCGTGTCCAGGTATAGCCAAAAGCCACACAACCACAATGCAAAGACAAGTGAGTCAGAGTAAATGTTTGATGTTCTGCCATTTTAGATACTTTAGGCCACAGTACCCCATTACTGACACAAGTAATTAAGAGCTTGTTCAGGCTGGCCAGACGAGGAGCCCTCCAAGAAACTGCCAGGAGAGAGGAAAATAATGGGTCAGTGATGGGCAAGGTGGAACTGGTATTCTGATTTAACTTTGTGGGCACAGAGATGAGATAGTGACATCTCCTCCCTGATTTCCTTCTCCATGGACTGCTTGGGGCAGTGTCCAGTCCAGGTGGTGCAGCTTTGTGGGCAGGGCTATGGACCACTGCCAGCCACTGTGCTCTTCGGGAGAGCTGGCTCCTCCTGGAAATGAAAAATGACTTGGAGATCCTCATTCATCAAAGTCAGGGCTCCTACGACAGGCCCAGGCCAAGCATTGCTCAGCCTGTGAATTGTGCATGGTATAGTTCATTTCTTCCTCTCCCACAGTCAGGTGGAATGAGGGTGGGTGCCTGTAGCGACACAAGATAGGGAAGGCAGGAGAGAGCACTGGGCAACTCATCACAGCTGAGCTCTTGAGGGCTGGCTCTGAGCCCTCTGAGGCCCAGTCCTCATCTGCAGTGGTTGGCAAAGGGTATGCACATCAGGTTTGTCTTATGTGCTATGCTATGGGACATCCAGGCCCACCAGGCCGCTGCCTAAAGCCAAGATCTAGCTCCTGTAAGACACTGATTAAGAGCACAGACCTTTGCATCAGACAGATCTCCATTCAAATCTCCTATCAACAACCTTCTTCCCCCTTGCTCTGATACCTTGGGCAACACTGAGACTCTGTTTCATGCCCTGTGAAATGGAAATCACAGCTCACACGGGACCGTGTAGAGTATTAATTGAGCTAATATACGTCAGCAGCCTATCATGGTGCCTGGCACATGATGTGCAATCAATCCAGGGCAGCCATGATTGTTTTTGCTGGCAGGCTCTCATTATTCTTGCCTGTCCAAGTCCCACACTGTGGTAAGTCTTAGTGATTTTTTTTTTTTACCTAAAAACTATTTACTCGGCTCCTCCTATATGGTCCTGGAGGAAAGGGACCTTGGCAGAGCAGAGGAGTGGGGCAACCCTGTTGATGTGGGGCAAAGATGGAAGGCTGTGGAAATGCAGACTCTCACTGTATGGCCCAGACTGGGATGGTCAGGGAGTCCTCACCACCTGTGGCAGCACTGTAGTTCAGTTTTATTTTTAACAGTACAAAGGATTGAACCCAGGACCTTCACACTGAGATAAGTCCTCTGCCTATTTATTTATATTTTGAGATAGGACATCATGAAGTCACTAAGTTGTCCAGTCTGGGCTCAAACCTGCAAACCTCCTGCTTCCACTTCCTGGAGGGCTTCAATTACAGGTATGCCCCACCATGCCCAAATCGTAATTCAGTCTTGTAGAATAAATGAGGCTTAGCTAGGCAACCATAGTAGGAAGCCATTTCGGGTAGAAGCAACAGCCAGCTCTGGTGTAGGAGACCAGAGGAAGTCACAGCTTTGGGGTAGCAGAGGGTCATTGACAGGAGGGAGAATGGGAGGCGAACCAGAGGGAAACCCGGAACTCTGGACAGAGGCATCTGAACCACATGACTTGGGAGTAGGGTATTCCATCAGACCATGGCCAAAAGCTGCTGTCATGGGAACCCTCTAAAATACCAGCAGGTCTTTGACCAAGGTGACTGAGACCTGCCACCTAGAGGCTACTCAGGGAGGTCCCCAGACTGCTGCCTGGCATCAAGTCAGCCTGGTCACTTGAATGTTGGTGTCTGCTCTACCAAGGTGCCTTTCCTTCTAGGGGCCCAGGCCACCATCTAGCTCATCTTTGCAGTTTCCTGTGCCTACCCTAATGCCCATGATGATAAAGGAGAAACAGCTCTGTTTACCACCTCACTTCCACCCCTTGCAGGAGCAGGAGGCCAGGTAGGGTTGTGCTTTGGTCTAGGCCATCAGGAGCTGGAGCATGCTCTGGGGACCCCAGATGCTAAGGGCACTGAATATGCCTCACCCCCTGCCACCTCGGGGGTCTGACAATTGTTCTTCCCAGAGGCAGCAGCCAAATCCACAATCCAATTATACGAGCAGGGAGAAACAAAGGCCTCATCCCTCTGAACTCCACACTGCTGTGCTTCAGCGACAGGCCAGCTGTGCACTGTCACTGCTGCTACAGGGACTCAGAGAATGGGAACGTAGTAAGGGTCACCCTTCGCGCTCTCTGGAAACTGGATGTCCTGAACAGCTTCACGGTTCCAGGCTGCTTCTGCAAGTGACAAGGCTGTAGATTTTAGAGAAAATTTTATTGAAGCATAAAACAGATAAATACATATTCTGGAGAGGCAGATAACACTTAATGAGTTATAAAGATAAAATATCAGTTGAGCATGGTGAAGCACACTTGTTATCCCGGCACTCTGAGAGTCTGAGACAGAAAAAGCACAAGTTTAAACCCAGTCCTGGCAACTTGGCAACATAGTGAGACCCTGTTTCAAAATAAAAAATTAGATGGTGTCTGTGAATGTAGCTCAATGTGAAGGTCCTGGGTTCAATCCCTAGTGCTGAAAAAAAGAGGAAATATGAAAGCAGTTTTACCTTTTCTATAAACTCTTTGAGTTATGATCTGAGCTCTGGGTCCTAGTTGTTTCCCTGTCGTTGGGGTATATGTGCAGGGGCACTGGGGAGCACAGTGCGATGGGATGCCCTCCTTGATGCAAGTCTCAAAGCAAGTGTTAAGGTCCACTGTCTGGAAATGGGCCATGCAACACTTGGCTTCTTTGGGTCACACTTTTCCCATAAGCATTTGCTTACAATCAAATCTATCTGACTCATCCATACATCTTTGACAGATAGTAAATATCCTGAGTGTAGCTCAGAGAAGCGATCTGAAGGAAAGCAGCACAGATTAGGGGAGATGGGCAACTGTTGATATAGGAGGCAGACACCCCTGGAAACAATGGGGGAAGGGGAAAGGTAGTCTAAGAGAGCACCAAGGTAGAAATGGACACAGAACTACAGTGTGCTGAGAATCATGCAGAGGGCCCTGGAAACCTACAGGGCACCTGCAGGCCAGGTACGAAGTAGGAGCTGCAGGGAGGAAAATGATGGTCCACCACTAAGTATGAAAATGGTCTCTCTACATCCCTGATACTGATTTATCCCTGCTGCTTTATTGCAGACCTGGTTTAACACTCAGTTCTCCATGGCCCATTGATCATGTCCTGCCTGGCTTATGATACCTGCCCTTATGACTATGTTCCCTTCTCAAGTTCAGGGATTGGTTAAGGGAACATAGCCACCTGCTTGCTGGAAGCATATTAGCCCAGTGACACCCTGATCTTTTCAGTTGCATTCTATGTGATCGAAGCTGAATAAGCACAGGCCACACACAGTGTTAATGAGTAACAGTGGTGAAGTATATTTAAAAGTATAGATTTTCAGAAGCAATACAAATATTGAAGGGGGTAAAGCTATAACCCACACTCCATTTAATTAATTTTATTCTTGCTGAAGTGCATTTATAAGCCTGGTGTTTGTCATTGATCAGTTCTGATCAAGTGACTGAGAATATTATTTTTTAATGTTTTAAATTCTTAAAAGTACTGTGGAATGTGTGTAGTTAGTCACACACATCATCTCTGCCTCCAGTTGTAAGATCCTTTCCCAGAACATTCCATTGCCCAAAAATGGGCCTCAGAGCCATATATTTGGGTCTACAAATTATGGGGGTACTATCACATCTCCAAGCCATAAGCATAAATTTTGCCATTGCAGAATGTCCCTGCCACTGAACCCCAAAATCTTGAGTTTCATGTGCCTCTAAATTTGGGAAACACTTCCGAAACTGTTACTTTATTTCCACCAGACAACTCTGCAATTCTCTGAAATGTGGGATGCTACTGAGCTGAGGGCATTTCACCGATGGGAAATAGCACAGACTCCAGTTGTCATCTGCTCAATCCTCCTGACGTGTACCATGTCCTAGAACAAATCCGTACTGTTTTCCCGGCACCCTGCAGCTTCAAGTTCTCTGTGTTCAGATTTCTTCAGGAAAAAAAATAGCCTAATAAATCACAGATATCCACCACACTGGGCCTGTTACTGGTGTGAAAGCCTGTGAGTGAGTCTCATGAGCAAGTCCCCAGCCCCAGCGATGGTGCAGACAACAGGATGAAGAGAATGCAAAAGCCTGGGAACCCCTGCCGCGTGGCATCACATGATACATCTCTCTTGCAGTTTGCAACACAGACTCTTCAGACAGTAGTTGCTTTTTTGGTCTGAATAAACTATGGAGACCCTCTTCTCCTCCTTTCCCTGCAGGTGCATCATCAGGGAGAGAAGTCAGCTTCTCACATTTCATCAAAGCTTCTCACACTCTACCGGGAGGGAATAAGGCCTTACAAGACTAAGCACAGGAGATCATTAAGTAAAACAAAATGTTTAATTAAAAATGTCAAGTGGGCAGCTTAGGGTCAAGTGGGACAGATTTGGCCTAAAGGCTCTATGGTGTTGTATACACTTACAGAAAAGAATCCATAAATGAGCCCAACTGGGAAATTGAAAACACATGTAATGTAGATTACACGTTTCACGGGCTACAGCCTAAGTTTCTTTCAGAGCATTTGATTTCTTTCAGGCCCCACAACAGCCATAGGGATGAACACTTGTTTTCATGCCTGGCTCAATCTTGGCTAACATCGGGGGACTCCTGGGTACCAGGCACTATGCTTAGAAATTCCCTTTAATCTGTACACAACCCTCTGAGATACAAATGCTTAATCCCAATTTATTGACGAGCAAATAGAGGCTTAAAACTCAAAGGGAGTTCAGGCTTCAATACCAACATTCTTTTCATTAAGCCTCAGCTACTTCCTCTGACCACCACCCAGAACTCTTTGACTGCAGCCTCGGGAGACGGTTTCCTTGCAGCATGATTCTCACACTTCAATGTGCCTACTTGAGAACTATTATGAATAAGCAGATTTTGAGTTTTACAGTTCAGCAGGGCTGCAGATACTTCTGTACAATGCATTCATCA
>RJWM01014413.1:0-50593 GCA_004363535.1 Dasyprocta punctata
GATTACTTGTCCACAATGAAAAGAATCACAGGGACCTTGTCCTCTTGCCCAAGTCATTATTACTTGGACAGCATTCTTAGCTTCCAAGGAGAAAATAACTCTAGGCTATTTCTAGCAATGACTAGAGAACTGAACTTGAGAAACCTCATATCCAAAGAGACAGCCCTCAGGGTCTGGGATCATCTCCAGAAATAATATGGTGTGGCCTGGCTGAAGGACTGCGCCTGAGGTCTCCTCAGGGACTACTAAGCCACATCTCTTTCTTGTAGTCACACTATCCCTATTTGGGTTGTTACTATGGCTCTAGCTTCCATAAAACTCATTAAATTTTTTATAGCCTTTAGCCTAGTTTTCTGCCTAGTCAAGCTGTCAGCCTTCTTAGGAACGACCCATGTCTGTTACCACAGCAAGTGGTGCTGGCCACATAGAAGTCACTGAGGTGCTGGCCACATAGAAGTCACTGAATAAATATTTTTTGGGAAATGCACAAGGTTGAAATGCATTTGAAAATTGCCTCTGGACTCTGAGGACCACAGCGTGGGATGCTCATTGTTCTTCGTGTCCAGATTCTTCAAAGTTTTGAAAATGGTGTTTCGGTCCAAGGAACAGAGCAGGGGAGCAGAAACTGCACTGCCAGGCACATCTGCTGCAGCTTTGCCATAGAGGAAGAAAATTTGCTAAGGTAGGGCAGGGAAAAGAGAACACGCTGAGTGTATTGTATAGTGCTCAAGATCAGGAAAGAAAGGCATTGATGTGGGGTGCAGACTGAATCAGATTCAGTAAAAGACCAAAATTCTTCTGAGTTAAAATTGCAACAGTTTTTTTTAAAGTGTGTCTTGTTATCAAGATTCCTATATATTTTAGCAATTAAAAAGTTATAAAATGAGACTGTGAAGAAATTGGGCTGTAATCATAATCAATAAAACAAAATTATTAATGATAGCAACAAATTCTCAGCAACCGAATGGCCTGTGATAGAGAACTGGTTAAATAAATGACAGACTGGCCACGTGTGGTAGTACCGTGCATACATGAAAATCATTACAGCTGCTCTGAGATAGAAGAGGCCTCTGCATATTAAAGAACCCAAATATTTACTTAAAATGATCTTAAAACTACTACACTGAATGAAACAAATGTGAAAAATTTATTATACATGTAATTGTTTAAATACATATTTATTCCTTATGAATACAGAAAAATATTCAAACAGTTGATTAGGATTGCTCACAGGCAAGATTATATATGAGCTACTTTTCATATTATTTTTATTTATCCTTTCTATATTTTCTCCATTAAATATGAACTGTTTGACAAAGGTAGTAATTGGGAAATCAGTAAATCCAGATATAGGATTCCCAGGAACTCAAAACACCTAACACAAGGAAACTAGCTAGCATAAGCTAGCAGTAATATCTGTTTATGTTTAGAACACTGAACATTTGGCACTGGAGGAGCCTGGAAGGTATTTAGGTATAATCAGTACAGGAACCTCCTATCTATCCTTCCCAGCACCTTCTGAGGGCAACAGGAAATGAAAGAAGGTCAAAAGAAGTTAGGCAAAGAGGGAGAAGAGGTAAGAAGAAGGAAGGAGAAGGAAGGAAAAAAAGGATGGAAAGAAGGTGTGACTGAAAAGTTAAAAATTAAAAGTTTGATGACAGGATGTGCTCACCCAGCCCACCACATAGTTAGACTGTTAGACTCAGTTACCCTTGACTGACCACATCAGCTGCAACTTAAGAGATTGTCCAAGCTGACTCAGTTGGACCCCATCCATCTGGACTGCCTGGACTGCCTGACATGGAAACATATTCTATATTCAAGGACAGCCCAACTGAGATAAACCAGTCAAGGACATGCTTAGTTTCAGCCACCCCTTCAGTCTCAGCTCCCTCCCTAGTTTTTTCTGACTTATGATAGACAATTCATTTTTAAGTAAACCTGCCTGGAATGAATCTGTTTGATAACATATGACCTGACATAAACTGATTTGCTATTGACTTTTGCAATTCCTGCTTGCAACCCTAGAAAAATTAAACCCAAAATTGACTGAAGGCAGGCGATTTGGAACTGCTTTCCACCAGCCCACTAGCATAAAGACAGTTGCCTTCCAACTTCTCGGTGCAAAATGTCTTTCATGTGGTTTGGTATCAGATTTAAGCAACAGAGGAAGTAAGGAAGGAGCACAGTGGCAATTTTGGGGTTGCATGCCCAAGAATATGTGTTGGTATAAGCCAGAGAGGAGAGTGGCACACTGTCCAGGAGTGAGTTAGGGAAGCCTAAGGCCTAGGTGCTGTCAAGATGTGAAGAGGCTGGGACCTGGCAGTGAAGAGAGGAATGTGGGGGTGTTCTTGTTTCAGGACACACACCTGTGAATACACAAGGGTGCGTGTGGACCCCGGTGGTGAACTGGACAGTCGTGCTGGTGACTGCCTTTCCTCTTCTTGCCTCCTTCCCTGCTCTTGTCTGTATGTTAAGGCAGGAATGAACAGAAGTACATTTTTTCCAGAGACAGTATTTCTCCAGGCAACTAGCTCCTGAGTTCTGCACCTGGAGCTCCCTCCCTTTGTGTGCACCAGAAGGGCACAGACTCTGAAACAGCAAGTGCTGGGTCCCGACCTCCAGTTTCTTTCTAGCTCCCATGACTGGTCTTAGCTTGTGCTCTCTAAAGAGCATGCACATTTTTGGTGAAAGAAGTGGTGATGCCAGGCCCTCTCCTCTGCCGTTCTGTATCTCCTGAGCCCTCCTCCTGCTCTGCTGTTTGCTGGCAGTTCCATGATTTGTCCCTACTCCCCACGGTTGTCTGGAGAGCTCACTGATCACTTTGGGCCCACTTGGTCTCTCAGTACCTGTGCAACTCATCTGCTTTATTACATTCCCTCTATTTGGAACACCAGTGCCACTTCTGTTTCCTGGCTGGTCTCAGCTGATCCAGATGAATGCAAAGTGTGGTGGGGAAGAGGGCTTAGGCAAGGCCGAGCCTACCGTGAGGGGGCTGTGAGTACCAGGCTTGCCAGGGTGACAGCTAGTTGACTCTGGAGCTACGGAGTGAGTCAATTCTTTGCTGGACGTTACTAGATGTTGAAAAGTTTAAAATGCCCCGCTGAGCTGCGATCTCTTCTCTGTAATTCCCAGGCATTACTCTTCATTCTGACAGGAGAAACCACACAGCTCGTCCAATTTTTCTTTTTGTGCTTCAGGTGTTTAGAAGATGCTCTGTCTCCCCTGTGTCTTTTCTTTTCCAAATTAAATCTCTTCAGTCCTTCCAACCATTTTTCTTTGGACAGGATTTTTATCTTTTCCTCCACTTTTCTAGATTTTATTCCACTAAATAAAATCTTCAAGTCAATGTAACTCTCAAAACATGCCCAAATGATAAGAAAATACAATGCTTTGGGGCCTTTCGGGAAAACAGTGAAATTATCAACTTCAACTCCTTCACTCAAACATGCTCATATTAAATTTGATAACTTGATAATTTGTGATAAACAATTCTTATCTATTGGTAGAAAAATTAAATTCTACTTTTCTCCCTTATTGTGCTGTCAATTCCCCTGTGAATTTTCTTCTCTCCATGTGGAATTAAATCAGATTTTTCTCATCCCACACCTCTGCAAAGCTTAAAGAAATTTTAAATATTCATATTTTGCCTCTACTTACTTTCATTTCGTAATCATTTTAATCAATTATCCTCAGCACTTAAAATCTTTTTAATCCTGACTTCCTCCTCCAACATGTGGACCCATGTGGATTGCTGTTGTTTGCAAATTTGTTAATTATGTCTTTCATTTTACCACTTAATTCTTTGCAAAAGACAGAACCAGAAACAGAGGGCTACATCAAAACCCAAGAGTAATGATTTTCTAAACCAGCCACCAAAAACAGATGGTCACATGTACTTTGAAGAAATCCTCATACCCTCTCATTAACTCACACATGATGGTTTGTTCTCAGATTGCCAAATTGTCCTGGGCCTTCACGAGTTCACCTGTGCATTTCCAGTTTTACTTCCACCCTCTGGGCTGAGATACTGAGATAGCTCCCACCTGGGACATGCTAGTTTCTTTCTTCCACAGCTTCGCTTATTTTCCCATTCATCAGGAAATTATGTGATTCTGTATTTAGAGTGTTTTCACATCATTAGATTTTCTACAAATTTTGAAACACATATTTCTTAAGCTCTAGAATATGTGTCTCAGTATCTAGTATCTCTTTCCTCTAGCTTATAAGTTAATTTCCAGACTTTCACCTCTTTTGTTTTAATTTCAAAGCTTTTTAGATGGACTATGTGCCATTTCTCTAAAGGTTGGCTTAGTTCAGCATTTTTAAAACTATCTTCCATGAAATGTCAAATGGTGTTTCACAAAAACCACAACCTGCAGTGAAAAGACTTGACTAGATCCTGCACATAATAGCTACATTTGGTGATTCACAGTGCAGATTGACGCCAAGGGCTCTAAATAAACCTGCTGTAGAAAAGCCAGCTTTACTTTATTAAAGTCAACATCCCCCAAATTCAATTGACCCTTGAAATTTTCCTGGAATACATACTCATAATTTTGGGATGAGACTCCACTTAGAACTTTTAGAACACAGCTTTGTGTTTCTAAAGTTGTTCCACATTTTCTAATTATGGGGTAGGTCCCAGGAACTCTCCTAAGAAATGAAATATGGACTTGAAAGTGTGAATAACTGGTGTGCTAGGAAAATGCAGTGGGATCATCAAAGACTATACAAGCTCAGACAGAAAGTACCGAGCAAGGCCTGAACAGGAGTCAGCTGGTATAGACCCCCAAACAACAAAGAAAATGTCAGAGGACCTCAGAGCCAAATGAAAGCAGGGAGGGTCATTCACATGCTTTCAAGTTTAGAAAAAAATATTAAAGGAAATGATTCCTCCAATAATTCACACACACACAAACACACACACACACACATATTTAATTTTTCTAATTGATCTTTACTAAACTTGCCTTTTTATCTATTTCTTCATAAAATTTGATATTCTCAGTGTAGTGTTATATTCCAATACAATATGCCTAACATATTATAAATTAAAGCTCTCACCATAATTCTTTAGTTTATATCAACAGAGTCTAAAATTCTGCATGCTTTTTTGGAAACTGTATATAGCATTGTCTTAAATTATGCTTACCTGTATATTTCTGTGTGTGTTTTTTAACTGGTGTCTTAGCTAAACTTTCTATTCTTCATCTTTCTGAATATTGTTTTAAGTCAGGGATATCATTTCATAGTTTTCACTGCTAAATTCAATATTGTTGAATTGAGTTCCCAGCCTGCCAGTTTCATTTTTTAGTGTAATTTTGCCACCCATCATATTTAGTCTCTTTCCAGGCTTCTTGTCATTTCTGATCTTGTAGGTCCGCTTTCTATGTTCTTCCATAAATCTCTGTTTGAATCATCTATAAAACCATTTCCAGGACAGAAACCTGAGGGGCTGCCTACTTACACCAAGCCAGCACAACGAATAAGGATATGGGGGATGGATGGACTCGAGCTACCTCCTCCAGGTCAGGCAGCCTGCGTGTAGGGAAGAGGGCAGAAAAAGAGGGAAATGTCGGCTGACCCTGTGGCCTCTGCAGAGCCATCAGGGAGGTATGTGGGAGCTCTGGTGGGAAGCCCTGTCCGGCAGGCTCAGGGGAGCTATCTGACCTAGGAGAGGCAGCAGAGAGGCACTAACTGGACACAGAGCTAAGGACCAGAAGGTTCTGCAACATGATAAAGCACAGAGGGATCCTGATCTCAGTAAGTGGCAGAGGAAACAGCAGAGAAAACCACACAGACACTGTAAGAAAGGAGATGGTACAAGCGTGGTTTGAAGCTTATATTTCTACATGATGGGTTTAAGTAAATGTGTGCGAGTGACGAGCACTGCATACAAAGGAGTGTCAGGTCAATGTGGCACGCAGAGTCCGAGGGGTGTAGTAACCCTTGAACATGGTGATGCTGATTGGCATGACTATGACATGGACTGGGGGCTCATGGAAAGCTTGTGTCTGGACTAACAGTTGGGGAGATGTCTCACAAAACTCAACTCTGGAGAAAGTGTACAACTTGAAGAGCAGAGAAGAGAGAACCTGGGGCATGTTTGAGTTCAAAGTAGAAGACAGGAGTAGGCATCAGTGAAAGACTCTATGTCAGAAACGAGTGGCGCCCTACCTGGCAAGTCAGCCAGGATTCCAAAGGCATGCTTAGTTTGGGATTTATTTTTCCCAACTCATTTGAGTGCTTGGCCCAAGACATTCTCAATGGGGTGTTTTATTACCTGCATATGGTTTAGGATCTCTAAAAGAGACACTATAGTCTAGAAAGGGTCACTTCCACAACGCGTTGCTGCCTGCAGTCCCTGAGCCAGTTAGCATGAGACAGCACCTCATAGGGGTGACTGCTGCTCCTTGGAGTAAGGCAGGGGCAGCCAGAACCCCAGCGCACTGCAGACGCAGTGAGACTGGCGAAGTACCCGGCTGCTGTGCTAAACCATGAGTACGCTTTTTTCTCCACTTGCCTCCAGCTGCCAACTTATTTTGGGAGGCAGAGGGAGGGAAGGTGGTGTTATTGCTTTTGACTTGCCTTACTGTTTTGGTCTTTTACACATAATCTGCCCCCTGACCCAACATTAGCATAATGCTCATTAATCAAGCTCTGGCCTCCAATTAATGGCCTGCTGTGTGGATGTCGTATGTTTAATAGTTTCTGAATCAGTCAGGCAAAAGGTTAGGCAAGTGATTTTGGCAGTAGGGGTAGGGAGCTTCCTAATTCTATAACAGCCTGGAGGCATCTACCCCACGCAGTGACCATGTTTGATCTCTGTTGTGAATGATCGCTTAAGGAGACTGGGAGGGGACTTTAGCCAATCATCTTCTTATTGTCCCTCACACCCAGTCTCAAATCGCCCCAGATGGCACGAAGACAACACTGTCTTCCATCCTCCGGCCTGAGGTCACACACCCCCACATCCCTGCCCGGGTGGCCCGCCAATGAAGAAAGCCCTGATTTACTGCTTTTTGCAGTGTCTAGGCTGGGGGCTTCTATGAACTCAGTACTGGGGATGACTAATAAAACATACACTCAGATTTGCCCCTCAGTAAATGTCTTTCAACCTTTAATCCTATTTGTTGCAGTGTTTAAGGGAGCATTGATTCAGTGGGCAATGAGGGCTTTTCCTCCCATCTATCTCACCCAGATCGATGTTCTGTCACCCCTCTCCACTCAGTCCGACAAAGGCGAGGCCTCCTAGGGAAGTGAAGGGTGTCTTGAAGGATGTATTTCACTTTTTATAAAGGAAGTTTCAAAACTGCCCTCAGAATCCCACTCCTGGAGACGTTATGTGATCCTCAGCTATGGTAGGTGACTTTGTTGGATTTGGAAGACACAGCCCAAGTCCTAGAATAACAACACAGACCCTGAGGAATCCTTTGTAAAACTCATCAAAAAGGGGCGACATCTCATTGCCAAGCCGATTTCCCATCTTTTCTCCTGAGTTTTCCACTTTAGTTAACAGCACCAGCACCCCCTCCCCATTTACTCAAGCAGTACTCCTGAGTGACCCTCATGCCTCTCTTCCTTCCTGACTGTCCAGTTAGCAAGCTTTTCACTGCTGCCTCTGAAGTTCATACCTCATTTCCACATCACTGTCATCCCAAGTGTAGACTATGTGTCTTTGTCACTTGCTTGTGCTAGGGCAAATACCTGACACCCACCACTTAAAGCACAAGAGATTCATTCTGGCTCTCATTTTCTGTCCATAGTCTGTTTCCAAGGTGGGAAGGGCATGGTGCAAGGGTCTGGAGGAGGAAAACTGCTCACAACATGGCAGCCAGGAAACATAGAGAAGGGAGAAACTGGGAAGGAGATGTACCCTTCCAGGGCACACCCACAGTGCCCCACCATTTCCCAGAATTTACCTCTTAACAGCAAGTCAGCTCCATTGCTACCATGACTCAGTCACCTTCCCAAAGCCCTGCCTAGGAGTGCATGAGACCTTTGAAGGACATTTTGTATCTAAACCAAAGCACTTGACATGTTCCTGCTCAGACACAGTGAGAACTCACCCATGGCTCCCAGTGATTCTGGTCCCCACCATCTCATGCCATCACATGGCATTCCAGTGATAATGCTCCTTCTAAAACACCAATCTGGCCACATCTTTCCTTTGATGAAGAATGGTTGGGTAGCTTGCCCAAAGTCATAGAGCTGGTAAGACCTGAGCAAAGATGAGAGCCAGGGTGAGCCACGTGTGATCACTCCTTCACAAGACACTGACTGCCCACAGGATAAGCTGTGTGAAGACCGGGATCAGATCTTAGTTTGTTTCCATGAACACCACATGCTTTTCAGTATGAAACACAGAGCCCAGCATGTTAGTGGAAGCTTAATAAATATTTGTTTACAGAACATAGCCACAAGCTCCATCCTGAGTTCAGGTCAAGAATAAACGATGTACGTGGATCTTCAGACATAACTTAGGGGCATTTTTATAAGACCAAATATCAGAAAACTAAACATCATTTAAAATTCTTAAATGATCTGTAAACCTTTAACAGAGTTGGAGTCAGCTGTTTGGTGTTTAGCTATAAATAAGCGTGAAGGTACAATCTGTTTCCCAAAACCCTGTTATGCTTTTAACTCCCAGAGACTGTAGTACAGCGAACAAGAGGAGATCTACACCTGCCCTGCAATCCCTGGCACAAAGCTGCCTGCATGGTGGAGGAAGGGTGAGGTGTTGCACACAGGCACCAAGGCAAACTGCCTGCTCTCCCTCTGCACTGGAGGGACACACCATCAGAGACCAAGGCCGGCACCAGCCCCACCCTGGCCTCCCTGCCCATCTGTGGGGAAAGTCTGTGCCCACTCGCCTAGCCTCTCTCCAGTCTTCTCAGAGAAAAGACAAGCAAAGACACCTATGCTGGGTCAGCGGGAATGCCAGCCTACCTCAGCTTGGCAACTGAATTAACAACACTGAATCCAATTGCTGGGGAAACTTCGACAGAATATTCCCCACAGCCGTTCAGATGAATGCATTCACCAAAGGCAATTCTGCCAAGAAGGCCAATGGCCATGGCAGATTTCCTTGCTCCTGCCGACCATCCTGCCTGGTGCCCACTCCCTGTTTCTCTCCTTTCAAAAGCATGAGAAAAGCAACAACTGTCAAGAGTTAGCCTTAGGTTGATAATATTAACATCTTGCTCCGCCATTGGCAAGAAAGACGCTAATTAAAAGAAGGGGCAACCCAGCCAAATGAAAGCAGACATCAGTGAGTTCTGCAGTGTTGTGCACCTACTTCCTGGCGTTGAAAGCCAAGTTGAGATGCAAGTTAATTATTTTTCATTATAAGGAGTGACTGAAAAATACAGCTGCTGAAATGTAAAAGTGTATTACAGTAAAAGATACATCACCATTAACCCCCTAAGAGTACTCCCCCTTGCTTCAAACACATGTATCCCATCGTCCTTGCCACTTTCTGAAGCAGTTCTGGAAAAACCTCTTCTTTCATGAGTGACTTTGTAAGACATGATAGAAAACACAGAGCGTGATACTGACGAATGCCATCTCATAGGAAGCCAAGGTCGCAAAAAAATACAATGTGTTGTCATCCACCTTATTCATTGGATCTGGAACCATGCAACTTCTGGGTCTTTCCCCAAATGATCATGGAAGTCAATGTATTGAATGATTCAGGACATTAAGGCAGCCAGGAAACCACAACTAAAAACAGTCACGAAAGAGGACTTCCAGAGTTGCTTCAGAAAGAGGCACAAACAATGGGATAAGTGTGTTTGAAGGGAGGAGGGAGATTTTGATGGGAATAAATAGAAATGTGTCTTTTATAGTAGTACACTTTTTAAAAATGTAGACATTCATTGTATTTTTCAGTCACATTCATAGCTTTACTTTGTATCAATCATGGCTCTCTTTGGGTCACTTTCTATACACCTCTCCCAAGCATCTGCAGCTGGAACCCATCTGAAGAGCAGATGTGCTCTCTCAGGAGATGGGTTCTCATCCCCCCACCCTTGCCACAGCCTTCAGCTAAGTCCCTCCACACTAGAAGTGTGACCTCTTCCAGAACAGCCAGACCTGAGCAAGTCTGCAAAGCTCAACTTTCCAGAACACCTGGCCTGGGTAACAGTTTGACGGGGCCCAGCAATAGCAGCAAGAAGCTCTGAAACACATACTGAGACCAGAAGAGGGCAAGACACAGAAGGGCCCTGCATTGGACATGGTCTCCAAGGTGGCCCTATGGACCCCTCTGTGAGTGGAAGACTTAGTGACAAATACTGCACACAGTAGGGCAGGAGTGAGAGTGCAGGCTCAGGGGTCTGTCATAAAAGGCAAAGGTGCTGCTCGAGTTCCTTGTGGGTCACTGGGGGAGGGAGGCAGCTGCACCTTGGAAAGGTCCATGAGAGAGGAGCTGGCAATCTGGCCAGCAGTCCCTTGGGTGTGTGTCCTCAGAAGACCTCATTCTCTGCTGCCTCTGTGACTCTGGGTCGCTGGGACTCCTCAGCAGAAAACACCCACGAAGCAGCTCTCACATGCCTAACCAGTAGAAACTAGGAAGAAATAGCCAGCTGTTTGAATCCCCAAGTTGTGAGATGACTCTGCATTAAGAGCAGATACACACATCTCTCTGCTGACTTGGGAGAAGATGAGAGTTCAATCACCTGGCAGACTAATGCCCCTGCCAGGAAAATCCAGGAGTCTCCCTTCTACTGCGGTACTGCAACCACAAAATTAGGCTGCGCAGGGGAGGTGGGGACAGTTCAGCTGTGCTCCCATAGGCTCCAGTGCTGTGAATCTTCAGGAAAATCTTCTGGGACTGACGAAGGAACTGAGGAAGTCGGGAGTGTCTGCTGTGCTTCGCAAAGTCCTTGTGTCTCTTTGCCTCAACCCTGGTCTCGGAGCTGATGCTCGATATATCAGAATAACTCACTCTGGAAAAGCCATTCTCTTTCTTCCAGCTGGGCCTGGAGGGACACACCTATAATCCTAGTATTCTGGAAGGCTGAAGCAGGAGGCTCCCAAATTTGAGTCCAGTGTTGATAACTTAGCAAATTAGTGGGACTGTTCCAAAACAAAAAATAAGAACGGGATGGGGATATAGCTCAGTGTGAAAGCTCTGAGTTCAATCCCCAATACCACAAAAAGGAAAGTCTGACTTGTAAAATACTATTATCGCTACTTTCCATCAAATTCACAGACTCCCAGAGAGAATGAGGAAGCCAGAGTACAGCAGCTCAGCTCCAAAACCAGCTACAAAGCAGAAATCCAGATGCTGTCTTTTCTTTTTTTTTTTCTCTCTCTCTCTCACTAAACCTCAAATCAGGCAGCAGCTTGCGACCCTCTGTGTGGCCCAACTGAAGAAATCCTAAATATTGCTTCAAGGGTCTAACTCACAACTCATCTTAAACCATCACAAGAAAATTCCTGTTAAGGAGGGAGAGGGAGTGAGTGTTAATGAGCTCAAGTGTGAGATTGGGGGTGAAGAAGCAGGCAGGCGAGCACACGGGAGGCAGAGGGAACGATCTCCCAGCTTACCATTGTAACAGTGCAATAAATTTCATGTAATTCCTGAGGGCCAACCTGGTTTTTTCTTTCCTTTTTTTAAACTCCTTTTTACATTTTCAGAATTATACTTTAATTAGCATAACATTTAAATTAGTGGATGGAATCTTAATTAGCGGAAGAAATAGACTTTTGTTGGAGTGGTAACTAAAACAAATAAATCCACTTCCTCTTTCAAGAGGCGTTTGCTCATGGTGCATTTAATAGCCTAGTGTACCATAAACAATTTGAGGGAGAGATAAGTAATTAAACCTGAAGACATACTGTCCAGCTCCCAGACTGCTCTTTCTCTATCTCTGGAGTGCCCTTTCTTCACCCCCGATCCAGGCATGTCCCTGCTCTCTGAGAACAAAGATAGAGCCCCTGTAGATTTGCAGGATAGGACACCGAATTACTACTTCCCCATAGTTGACTGATTCAAAGACAGTATTTCCAGTTTCCCCACTTCTGTTTTCTCTGTGAGATTAACTGTCTGCTTTCACTGGTACAAGGACGGAGCCAGGCATCCAGTTTAAATGACGGCGTGTTCCAAGACACCTCTCCTTCCCTAGGTTCACTCCCTGACACTTTCCAGAGGGGTCACAAGGTGACTGGGGCTCCTGGCCAGCCTCAACAAGTAGAATGTCGCAGAACCAGGAGCACAGAGGGGACACTGGCCGTGTCTCCTCATGCTGAGAGACTTCTTGGAGGTGCCACACCGTCCTCCCTACCTGCTCTGCTCGGGTGAGCGGAGCTGCAGCTCGGTGATGGAACTCTTTGTAGATGGGCCCAGGAGGCAGCCGCCCTGGAGTCAGATACTCCGCTCTTGTCCTGGGCTCTTTGCACCATATTCTATGCAAATATTCTTCAAACACAGAGCTGGTATTTCTGAGGTGTTTCCTAAGAGAGGACAACTCTTGGCTTAAACTGGAAGTAGGATCTTGGCCCAGGCTGAGTGTGAACCTCCCTCACTGTTCCTCACCCATCCTGTGCACAGGAGCCAGCACAAGACCAGTAAGCAGTCTACCACATAGCAAGACAAGACATCACATGAGGAGAACTTCAGACCAAGAAGCAAACAAGTGCAACTGGGCATCAGCTGACCTGCACCCTCATCCTGACTATGCAGTATGTGTCTGTGGCCTGCATGTCCCTGGGCCTGCCTGCCTTCACCTGGGACAGAACCTTCTGGGCTACCACACCTCATGACCTGCTTCCCCCAAGAGAAATCACCTGACAGGCTCACCAGAGCTGTGAGCTTAAGAAATTAATCCATGCCTCTAAGCCATCTGCTTACTTGATTAATTCCTTCACCCAATGTTCATATTTATTCTTTAAATATTTATTCAGGGCTTGCCATATCCCGAGCATTCCTCTAGTAGGAATGGCGAATGAGTGAGACAGAAACCCTGTCCCCATGGCCTGTGAGTCTAATGAAGTCAGACATAAGACAGATGCCCAGCACGATCATACACAGTGCCAAATGCTATGCATAGAACTGAAGGCAGGGGTAGGTAGTTAGAAAGTGGGGTGGTGGGGAGCTGCCTCCGGTGGCAACTTAGGCAGAGCTCAGTCACCCTTCTGTTGGTCCAGCAGACCTTTTCCCGGGGAAAGGACTGCGTGCGGAAGGGCACTTTGGCAAGACCTGCTCCATATGTTTGGCTTAGTAACAGTGCAGAGGGAGGTAGAATGATGCTGGAGACATTTGCAAGAGGCAGATCTGCTTGGGCCTGAGAGTCTGTCCCCGGTTTTTATCTGAGTCCCCTGAGGGAAGTGCCAAAGTAGACATTATACCTGCAAGTACTGCTGCCAGCTTGGCACCATGGGCCACCCTGACTCCCACGGTGGCTGTCCTCTCACAGATCCCCTACACAATTATGATTACAATTATGGTGATTACACTTGGAACTATGAGTATCATAATCCAGCAAAGGCTAGAAGGAGGCCGGCTTGTTAAGCACACGGGTACACACACAGGTTGGCTGTCACATAGGTTGATTCCCTCTGCCTGTCTCATTTTGAGTAAAGATGGAAAGTATTGCGGTGAGAGAAGGCTGGAGGAAAGGACAGGTGCTTACACCCCTTTATGGCCTTTCAATGTGTTGGAGAAGAAAGGGGCTCTGACAAACAACACAGCGGGGACCTACAAGAGCACTCCAGGAGCTTTGCACATAGATGACGAGAAAGTCAAATGTCTCTCTCAAGGGAATTGTAACCAAATGTTAAGTTCAGCTTTGCATCAAAATCAGAAAGGCTGCTCAAAAAGATTCCTGGTTTCCAGGAAGAATTTTGAACACACTAGATCTATAGTAATGAGAAGATAGTTTCCGTGACAGAGCAGCTATAATGAGGAATTTGAAATTCTCTGCCCTTTCTTTGGCTCATTTTAGCCAATTCCAATGTCTCAGAACATGTGTCTGTCTTCCTTTTTGACTAAAAATACCTCCTTAATTAAGTTATCCTAAAATGATAGGTTTTACCCCAGATACGAGACTAAATTCAGTGATATGTATGAATGACTTAGTGTACTTGAAAAGAGAGGTATCAAAAAATTAATTTTTACTGAGGATTTATTTTGTGCCAGGCCTAGTCAGATGTATTTGATTTTTGTTTGTTTGTTTGTTTTTTGGTACCAGGGATCAAATTCATCACCTTGCTTTTGCCAGGCAGGCATTTATGCTGCTAAGCCAAATCTCTGGCCAATGTATTGATTTTTGTCTGGTCTTCAAATTAAGTATACACAGTAGGGTCTTTATCATTCCCATGGTACAGGTGAAGAAACTGAGGCACAAAGAATATCAAGGTCATGTAGCTAATGAATAGTGGCAGAGGAAAGAATTGAGAGTCCTGGAATTCTGTCCTCAATTCTAGGGCCCAGATACTTAGAAGTCTTCTGTCAAGTACTAGGGGTAACTGAGCAAACCCTCTGGAAGGGACTTCATGCAAGGTGTGCATAAGTGTCAAAATTTCCAGACTTCATGATAAAATCCTGCAGCCCATCTAAAGCTCTCATTCCCTAAATGCAGTTACAAATGTGTGTCAGACTAAACAGCAGCTTGAAATCATACTAAGATGCAGACAATTGTACAGGCCTTCCCCAAGCTGCAGATCTGCACTGAGACAGGGGTGGGAACATAGGATGGGACAGAGCCTCAGCTCAGCCTTGACCAAGGACCTGTCACCATATCCTCCTTCAGCTCATTTCCTTATAGATGACGCCAGGGAAAACCTATCTGCTGAGGTTTTTATCAGAATCAAAATGAAATATTAATATTATTATATCAGTAGCAATATATATTGTATCTTAGGATGCTGTCAGCTTTTGCTTGATGGTTGGCTGTTATAGTTCGATAAGTGATCATGAAGCATAGGCATTCCTTGCATTCCAGGTTCTATCAGAGAACATCACTGAAACCATGCCCTGAACTCAGCTGAGAGTGCCATGGATGCAGAACTCAGGACACCGTGGTCTCAGGAACCCCCCAGGTGTTCCACGCATGGTCAGTATGCAATAAGAACTGTTACGGGTTGACAGTGAATGAGACCATCTTCTTTTCATAGCAACCTGGCCATGTATACCTGTTTCAGAGAAGGTGGGGACAAGCTAAATTCATTCTGGAATGCTCTTCCTTTCTAAAGGTCAGCACAAGAACATCTCCTGTGAACATTCTTCCTCCAATGCATGTATAAGAGGACCTCAGTTGCTAAATGAACTTGAGCAAGCTGAGTCACTGTGTACCTTGAGCTGAAGAATTTCAAATACTGCTGACAGTTAGGATTTGATAATCTTGGGATTTATGACCATAACACCTGTGCATTGGCCCAAGCTGCACAGGCAGCTGCAAATCTGAAGGACACTAGGTATCCACAACTGGGGTAGAGTGTTGCAGTGAAAACCAGCTTGGGGACATCAGGGAAGGGACTATCGGGGAAGTCTGTGGCCTTTCTTTGATCAATACAAGATTTTCTGGAAGAGGTGGAACTTTCAGGAGTCTCCAATAAAGTGAAGAGGCTTGATGTGGTTGGGGAGGAGTCATCCCAACTGTTCAATGCCATTTAGAAAAGGGCTGGGATCAAAATGAGGATATGGAACAAAAGAAGCAACTCTTGTGGTCCTCCTCCCAGCATTCCCTGTGAATAAGCCAATGGAAGAAAAAGCTTTTCCAGCTACAGGCCCCCTCAATTTCACTCTGGCCAGGCGACTACAGACGCAATAAAACTTTAATAGCTCCCAGTGGGTCGATTCGGCAAGAAGGAAAGTGCTATAAATCTTGCCCGATGCTTATGTGCAGCTTAAAAACAAACGGCTCCAATCACACTTAGCAGAGCCAGCCAATTTCCACAGCATGTGGATGTAGCAGAGGAAGATTTACCCACCTGCATGATTTGGTGGAAGGAGAAGTTTGGCAAAGAGAGAAGGAAAGAAAGGTCAGGTGCAGAATGAATGTCAACGATTCAGCAATGGATGGTCTAACTTGAAGACACAGCATGCACTGTGCAGCCCTGCTGAGCCACCATGGACATGCAGCCAAGATACACTGTCCTAGGTACTGTGAGTTTTGCTTGGAGACACAGCTCTAGGTGCAAAATGACCTAGTGACATTGTCCTGAAAGTCCCAGTAGAGATTTGCCTGGGACTTCAGCCTGCTTGTCAGTGGGGTTTGCTGCCCCCATACATCAGGAACTCCTGGAAGCACAGGTCATTATCAGTAGCACCTCCTCCTCCAAGAGCCCCGGACATTTGAACTAGAAGTATTAGGAAGCCTCAGAATTTAACCCTATAGCCCCACCTAAACCTTAACTGCTTAGTCCTTAGTGTTCATCTATCTGGAGTGCTCTGCAAGTCCCAGAAAACCCCTCTGTGGAAAAGTAGAAAGCATTCCAAGGAGACGCTTGGTGGGAAGTTTGTTAGTGAAGAGAAGAAGTAAGTCCAGACACTGTAGAATGCATTGCAATGCACTCTCAGAAACATAGGTATCATGTAATTATTAATAATAGTAAATACTGCAATAAAGCAAGAACGTAACAAGGCTTCTCCTGTGCCCGACCTTGTGCCAAAGTTCTTTAAAGTGCATTATGTCACTGGACACTCGAATAGTATGAGAGCTAGATTTTTCTTCTCATTTTAACAGATTAAGACACTGAGATGCACCGAATTTCAGTCCTTTGCCCAAAGTTACCCAAAAAGGAAAACATAGAAACGGAATTGAGAAAATGACACTCTAACGTCCATGCTGTCACTAAATTATGAGAAATTAAAAAAAAGGTATTTTTCTTTTCAAACACAAGCAAAAATTATAAAAATTAATTCTAATTTTTTCTGGATATTTACCACATGAATGGCAATGTACAAAACACTTTAAATGAATTAATGCACTTAGTTCTTACGAAAGTTCTAAGAGGAGCCTATACACAGATGAGGAAGCTAAGGTTTGAGTAAGGTATTTACAGAAGCCCACAAAGTGGGTTTAGGGTCAGATGCAGTAGGAACCTGAGTCTCTGCAATTCTAGAAATTTTACTGAGGAATCTGAATTCTACTGTCATGGAAAAATCAATGGCAATGCTTCATCCCCTATTCCAACTACCAGATCTGAAAAGCAAGAACTGAGGGAGCCCAGCTTCAGCACCACTGGACAGTATGCACATAATAGCTACCTTTATACTTAATGAAAACACTGATTATGGAGCATGGTAATGGTAACTGGTGCTCATTTTCAACAACTGGTGAACATTCCTGGGTCATTTCAAAATGAGTGTAAGTGAAGTGGGTGTGGGAGTGTAGATGGTCTTCCCTAGAAGGGTGAGTATCTCCCATGCATGCACAAGGCCAAAACCTAACCTCATCTGGGGATGTGGAGTCATTGACACTAAGGAAAGTTTTCATTTATCTATAATTTGCATTCTTATGCACCAATAAGACACAAACCTATATCTCGATCATTCAAGAAGGATAGCTTTCACTTTTTTATATCTGAAATATGAACTGATGGGCATATAGGTAAAGATACAGGAGCAAAACACATCTGTTAGTTTGCCCCTTGCTTACTGAGTGGCCCTGCCATGTAGAGCAAACCTTTAAGGGCAAGTGAAAACAGAGATCATCTGGAGAGAGAAGAGGGAATAGCTATTCCAGGTACCTGAATTGAGCAGATAACACTTGGGTAATGCATTTGGCTCTGAGTTCGTGCTAGCTGAAACAAATGGAAAGGACCCTGGCTTATGTCGTCTGTTCTCTAAAAACAGAAAGCATACAAATTTATCAGTCAAGACAGAATTTTTCTTGGAACCAAACTTAAGCAGAAATTTACTGTGAGAGATAGTGTGGAGCTGCAATCACCTCGATTTATAAAAAGGGCTTTGAGTGACATAGTGGAAAAATACGTTCAACCCCATTTTTACCAAAGATACAGAAATACTGCTCAATTGCCAGGTCTCATATTGATCCCCTGTGAAGGCAGAGGCATTGCGTTAAATCCTGATGCGGCGAAGACATTTCTTCAAGGAAGACGATGCTCTTTATCCGTCATCGGTGTAGCATGTTTTCTGAAATGTTTTTCCAATGGCAATGATGGATCTGAGCTTATCCAATCCTAAACTGTCAACCAGTCCTTTCTGCTGCCAAGGACAGACTCCAGGAGAAGCCTGTGTGCAATGAGACACCTCGTCTGCCCCCCTGAGACAAAGCGAAGCTGACTGCAATGGGGAGAGGGAGCCTGGGAAACACAGACCCCTAATAAATTACATCGCTGGCACAAACAGACCTGCTTTGTGGCAAGTACAGTTCTTTCTGTGGACAGTTTCAAACTTTGTCTCTGATTTTTAGCTTTGAGTGAGTCTCTGTGATGTCCTGGCACTGCTCAATGTGGTCCTTTCCGAGAGGCCCCCTTGTTCAGTGCACACGTGACCGCTTTGTGCCTGGCTTAGGACATGGTGAGACCTCTCCTAGAAAATGTAACCGGAGACTCCTCACAAGCAGTGTGAATATCTGCCCCCTTTGTACTCTGTGCCTATCACAACATCCGACACCTAGGAGGAACTCAGCTAATAGCTGATGATTAAACAAGGTGATGTTTCTGTCTTCCTCCAGGAGAAAATATAAGCATCTTTTATTAATGTTGCCTCTTAATAAATATAGTCTTCCCTTATGCCAAGGGGAGAAACAAGAATACAAGTATCTTTAAAAAAATAAAAACCTATAGGGTTGGAAACATGCAATTTTCAAAACAAGTTTTTGACAACCTAAAAGTCTCTGTTACCTCATTCTGAGACACACAGGGGCATGAAAGGATAGAAACCTTTCTTCACAACCTTGCCAGATGTTTCTCAGTGTCAGGCCTCTTTGCAGCCTGTTCAATGACACGCACCACTAACATCAAGCAATGTTTGCTAATCTCTTTAGGACTGCCCAGCCCCTCATCAAACTTATTTCTTGCAGCTCTATTTCCCTAACATAAACAGGGAGTCAGTCTTTGTCATCGCTAGGAGTAGAGAGCTTATGTCCATTCTACAGAACTTTAACATGCTAAACGACTTGCTGCTGCCAAAGAAGAGTCCCTTTCCAGCAACATCAACAACAAACAAACACTCCTAATTGGTGCAAATACAGATAGAAATCCCTGGGGACAGGAAGAGACCAGGAAGTGTAACTGTGCTGAAATCTCTCTCTCTGGTTGGGAATCTTGACATTTATTACACAATTCTTTATATCTTTGTGATATCCAAAATAATTTTGGAAATGATTCAGTGGAAAGAGATTCAGGTAACAAACTGTAATATACTTAAGAGGACAAAGTGGGGGAAATAGCTTGTACTTTTAATTTATGAATATTTTTCAGCAGGAACTAGGTCATTCCTGCCATTTTTACTGACCCCATATGGTGGCTTTGGGGACTAGGAATAAAATGGTTTTGGGTTTGAATTTAGTTTTTCCTAGTGCTAGTTCTGTGACCTAGACCAGTTTACTGAACCTATTTTAGATTCAGGGACTCTTTCGCCTTCACCAAAACCTTCCCTGCTACTCTCTCTCATTGCACTAGCAGGCCTGGCATACTCCTGTTACACACTATGCTCTCGAGTCTGCTCAAGGCTCTGGCAGTCCAGTCACGGAGCACACACAGCACTCTAACACTCTCCTCCTCTAGCTGAGTAGCCTGCAGGAGCTGGGTACAAATCCCCACTAGCTCCATCCTGTCTACAAACCTGACACCATAGGAGGACAGCAGTTCCCAAAAGAGCTAAGGCAGAACAGTCCCAGACAGAGGCCAAACCACTGTATTTCTCCTCCCTATACCGTATATCGTTTCTAGGTTGGTCTTCTGTTTAATCCAATTTAATCAGATTAAGAAAGAGCAAATATATATATTTGTTGACTGAATAACAGGTTTTTATGCATTTATCTACTCTTACATGTGTAGGGCAGCTCCATAGTGCGCTTGACAAACCTTCCTGCAGACTAAGAATGGAAAAGCTGGTCCAGATAAAGCTAGGAAGACTTCCATCATCTCTCAGGACATAAAACTCCGCACTTTGGAGAGTTCTTTCTCTGAACTAATTTTAGACCTATTCATTAGGCTACGTGGACCCCTTCCCAGGATTCTTCAGTTTCCTAACCCACACACTGCAAATGCCCAGCAGGGGACAAATGATACCTTCTAACTTAGCTTCTGGTGAGGGAGTGATTGACACAAATTTGTAGAAAGTTCAAGGTGGACATGACTTCAATTGCCGTAGGTAATCCAGGGGGCAGCTCCACTAATATGAATCTTTGAAAGGAGATAGTTTATTCAGCCTGCTAAGGCCATTTACAAGCTAAGTAACCCTTTGAATGTGGACCATGCCCCTTCTGCTAATTTATTAGGCAGTAAGAGGCATAATAGTATTTTGCATTCCTCTCCTGTGTTCCACTCTTCCAAAAGCTTTCACAAAAATGATTTCATTTTCCTTTAAAAAGAACCCCTTGCAGTTCTGGAGATGGGTGGTGGTAGTGATTGCATGATAATGGGAATATAATTAATGCCACTGTTTTAGATTCTTCTCTCATTGCTGAGACAAAATATCTAACACCCAAAGTTGAAGGAGGAAATGTTTACTTAGCTCACAGTTTGTAGAAGTTTCTGTCTATAATCAGGTGGCTCCAAGGCAGGGTGGTTGGCAGACAGATATTGGAAAGGAGAAACAGTTCATAATGAGCAGAAAGTAGAAAAGCAAGCAAGGGACAAAGCAAGCCTCTTTCTATCCTTTATATTGCATTCAGGCTATCAGGATCAGGGCCATGCCAGGTCAATCAGTGGACTGATTTAATAATCTCCCACTTTTAATCCTAGCACCCCTAATGCTAGCATTGCATCACAAATCAATCACACACTCTAGATTCAGCCACCTCTGAAAAAGCCCCGCTCATTACTACATGGGGTCTTAGGGGGACATCTAGACACAAGCCATTATAGTCATTGAACTACACATTTAAATGACAAAAATTTTACATTATTTATCTTCTACTAGAATAAAAATGAAAAGGAGCTGAACACTGTGGGAAATGGAAGAAGTATGTGCCAGGAAATCTGCACAGCTGGGAGCAGCTTCAGGTTCTCAGCTCAGGGCTCTTGACCAAGGATCTCCAGGCTCTGTGGCAACCTCGCTTGGATGACCTGGTTTCAGGCACCCTCAGTAAGCACAGAGTTTCCAAGAAAGCTTCCAGGCAAGGATGCAAACCTTATCTTCTGAGTATGCCACACCCTCAAAGAAAACTTATATCCCTCCCAGGACACTGCAGTGCTTCCTCCCCACAGCCAACTTCTTTCCTGTCTACTAACTTCAGAAGCCAAAGAAAAGGTTCCTCATATGTGAGGTTTGCTCTGGTAAGTAAAGATCCAACTGTCCACGCTAGCCATTTCCTCAATTTCACACTGAAATACTCACTAAAAAATAAATACCAAGAGGCCTTGAAGTCAGAGCCCAACTTACTTTAAATATCAGACAACTCAATCACTCTCTGGGTTTTGTAGGTAAAGCAGACATGGGTGAGAGTAAAATGAAATAATTGATGTGAATGTTTACAGACTCGAGAAGAAGAGATACGAATCAAACATCCCATTCTTCAGACCACTAGAAAGAGACATAAAATGAATAATTCAAAAGGGCAGAAAATCCATATGCATTTTCTGTAAAAACAACTGAGCTTTGTATAACATTTTACAATTTGTGAAACTCTCACATACTATCTCATTTGACTTTTCCAAGAAGCACATGAAATAAACTAATATGACGATGATGATTCTCCTTGTTCAATAAGGGAAACTGAGGCATTGAGTGTTTGCGTTTTTGTCCAGGGTCCCAGTTGGAACATGGCAGAGATGGATCCCATACCATGTCTGATATTTAATATTAACATTCTTCATGAAAGTAGAATATTAATAGGATTGGTTTCATCAAGATTGAGGTTAGAGAGATTTTCTAAAACCGTAACAACAGACTATCAAAAACAAAAGAGAAAAAGGATTTAGAGTACCTGGGAAGATGTACAATTTCCCTGAGGTGGCCTCACATTCATAATCTCACAACTGCTCCCTACTAAAAATAGTCATTCCCTTTCAGATTTGTCCTCTCTCAAGCCTCCAGTGAGTAGGGAAATGGTTGAGTGTGAAATTTTCAAAGGCCACCTCCAGGAAGTCCTGAAGCTGTGGACAATACTCACAGCAGTGTGTTCTCAGCACTGTAGCTGAGAGGATTCTGTAAGAGAGTAAGTGCAGATTGTTAGTCTCTAAAATCAAGCAGGCCATAAACTAGGCAATCTGTGTGGGCTCCATGAAGCTATAGATTCCTAAAATAGGAATAAGTAAGTCATAAGGACTTTAATGGCTTGGAGCTTGCATCTGGAGAAGATAGGCAGCTGTACCAAGCATGGAGATGATCGATCTCCCACAGTCCTACTGTTTTGCATCTTGGAGCTCACCTTTTTGAAATAACCAAAAGGCATTTTCCCAGTCTTCATAAAAAATATAGACCTTTCCCAGAGTTGTGGAGACACCAGATCACCCAGGGCCTGGCAAGATGGCAAGACAAAGAGCAAAGCCAGCCAGACCCTGAGAGAGCAAGAGATGTCACCAGTCTGATATTGGGTCTAACCTTGTGGCTTCTGTCCAGGAGGCATCTACAAAAACTCTGAGCTGCTGAAGCACCTCTTAGTGACAACTCAGTCATAGCAGAGTCAACACTATGATGATAAATCTTCCTTAGCTGCTGATCTCTCCCCTCTGCCCAGGCAAATGTGGAGCCTGAACTCAGGAAACATTTAAATGGGGGCTCCTGCTTGAAGCTTTACTCCCGTTTTCCTCTATGCTAATTGTTTTGTCTTCTTTCCTGCCCTCCTCTAAACTCTCTGAAGGTAAGGATTGACTAATTTGGAGCAATGGTTAAAAGCCCTAGAGTCAGACTCCACAGGTGTAGAAATGCATCCATTATTCACTGTGTGATCAGGGCCATGTCTGAGTCTCGCTAGGCAGGCTTTATCGCCTGTGAAATGGACTCAACTTCATGGTTATTGAGAAGATCTCAGACAGTGCACTACGAATGAGACCTTGTAAGGCCAACACAATCTTGTATATACACCTCACCTTGATTACATATATATTAATTTGTTTAAGTTTTCAAACCTTGGAGTTTTGCAGCATCATTGAACTAATTCTTAGGGGCATGGGAAGTGATCGGTTTATTTAGGGTGCCGAATTGGATCAAGTGAACCAAGGACAAGTTCTCATAGAAGATTCCCCTCTCCTAGCAGCCTCCTTTCTAAAGTGTTACATTTTAAAGGTAATGTGATATACGCTGTCATCACACCAGATACACATCAAATTATGAATGAAAGAAAATTAGCAAGATGAATGGACAGGTATGACTCCTTTATTCAATTTAAAATAATTGATACATCAAACGGACTGATGACATCCATTTTCACAAAAATTATTCCATACTTCTGTAATCACATTAATGATCCCATGACATATTTCATTCAACTCGACAAATAACTGTTGACTAAGACCTTTCACCTCTGAGTATTCTCCTAGGTGTTGGATTGGACAAATACACAAAAGACAAAGCTACTTGTCTTGTGAGACACCACAAAATAGGTAGTTTTAAGTAACAAATATTTATTTTCTTACAGCTCCCAAGGCTCGAGGTTCAGTTGCTGACCAGAATGATTCCTTCTGGAAGTTCTGAGAGAGAACGTGGTCCATGTGTCTGCCTAGTTTCTGAGTGCTTCCCCTGCATCTCCACCCCCTTGGCTTGCAGATGCATCATTCTGTTCCCTGCCTGTGTCCCCTTAGCATTCTCCCTGTGCTGCACATCCGAAATTGTACTTCACAACTTCCCTCTCTACGTGTCTCTGCATCCAAATGTCACTCTTCTAGAAGGGACAGTGGTCACTGAATAAGCATTCACTCTAATCTAATTGAGCCTCATTGTAACTTTTTTACCTTGATTTCCAAATAAGGTCACACTCACCAGTGTAGGAAGTTAGATTTGAATATATCTTTTTCAGGGATACAATTCAACCCACAATAGTACTCTTCAAGATTATAAGAAAAACTATCAGTTACGTAACACCCTGTGCTGGGCATTTCTCCAACACAAGTGTTACTCATGCCTCACGTAATTCTCACCACAATCCTGTGAAAGTTTTACAACCACCCTACCCACTTCATACACAGGGCTGACTAAAGATAAAGTAGCTTCCCCGAGTCATAAGCCAGCCTCTTACCCTCTAGGCTACACTGCCTATTACAGCTTCCAGATGACATGTGCAATAATCATGACAGAAGCCCAGAGAACAGCAGGGTCCAGGGGAGGCTCATGCTACCCTACCCAGAGGCACTCGAAATAGACCTTTATTTATTCAACTCAAAGGTAAGCAAACACTGCCAAGTACCAAAATCAATACCAATTTGGGGGGATTCAAATTTTCAAACATAAAAACAAAGGCACAAAGCTCTGCTTTAGCAATGCTTATTCTAGAGAAGAGTCATAAGATAAAAGCAGACATAGCTACATGATGTAATAATATGAATTATAAACATATGCAGAAATTATGAGAATCATCACCTGAAAATGGAAATTGACATTTTCAAGTCTCCTTAGGCTTGCATTTCTTCACTCCAATCAAATTACAAATACCTTGAGAGGGTCTTCCACTTTATCTGTACTCATCCCAAACAGGGTTTTACAGGGCGTCCTACATGCAGGGCACTCAGTAAAGGTGGCTGTTAAGGATGCTTGCTTAACCACAGATGTAAAAAAAGAAGACAGAATGTGGCTCTTGTCCCCTCATACTCACTCCCCCAGTCAGTTTACACGCCCAGGAGTAACTAGTGATGCCTGTGGGTGTTGCATTCAGGAACATGATGTTCCCTTCCCAGAGTTTCAGATGCTCCACAGCATTCTCCAAAACCAGTTTCCTGTGAGTGTGTGGGCTGAGTTTCAGGGCCCATGAAACACCAGGCAGACGGTGTCTGGCAGCACAGGCCTTGGGACTGCAGCTCCCTCTCCCTGCCCACACTTTTTCTTCTGCTTTGGTGTTCCTTGCTGATCTACCTGCTTGCCCACTGTCCTTGTCTGCATTTGGACCTTCCTTCTGCACAACTCAGGATGAAAGAATAATCCAGGAAACAGGGCCGTCAGCCTGAAGACCTAGGAGTTCCCTGGCTTCATGTGAACCAGTCCCATTTCCAGCCTTCCTCTGCAGCTCCACTCATCTCCAAGTCAGATACTGATTGGAAGCAGAGCTTCTACAGTTGTGCCTGGGCCACTGGCAGAGACAAGAGTACCTGTTTTGTACCATATCCAAACACTCTCTGGGTCTTTGCAAGATCAGATCACAACAACTCCAGTCCCAGTAAGTGATCTGACTTCTGGCCTTGCAGACTAATGTTCTTCTCCTCACAAGCCCTTTACCTCCAGACCCAACTTACCACCAGGCCAGATTTCCACATTCAGGAGAAAATTCCTCAGATAGTGCAGGGCTCTCCAACCCAGGCAAGGCTGAGGTGTGACTTCTGCTGGCCACTAATTAAGAAAGAAATCCTTTCCTCCTTCGGGAGTCTCCCTTCTTCCTTCCTATTGCTCCTTTAGCTGAGCCTCGCCTTCCTTCCGCTTATATAACAGGTCCACTGGGTAGGAACTGTGTCTAATTGCATGTTGTTTGCACTGCCTGGTGTATTACAGTCCTCAATAAACACGTTATTATGATTATTGTTATGATTGATCATAACAATAATCACAATTCAGGGCATATTTCTCCAAACTTTGGGCCGCTCAGAGAGCCAAGAACATACATACAGTCCCCTGGATATTCCTAAGTGCTCTGGATAAGGACTTAAATTTAAGGATTTTATATCTCAGCTGTACCTCAAAACCTATGGAGATCGGACGATAATTATCTCCTACCCTCAGTGGGAGCAAAACATGAAGCCATTCTCTTTCCTTGCAGAAATGGAGAATAAGAACCAGGGAGAGATTAGAAAAGATAGAGAAAAGAGAAAATGTGTTAAACCATAGTTTTGGGGTTTTGGTGTGTTTTTTTTTGTTTTTGTTTTTGGTTTTTTTTTCCCCACAGACAGCAAAGACCACAGTGAGAGCCGACCCAGTGGCAAAAATCTGTTCCAGCAATGATAAGGAAAATCATTTTCTGAGAACATTAATTTAAGTTGTGAGAGCTGAGCTTTCCCCATTGCCTATTGGATAAATGCTGTCAGGATATGCTATGAGTTGCTCCAATGAGATGTAATAATTGAATTTGTTTTCATTTAATTTGAAGGGCCTTTAATTAAAAGGCAGGCTTGTGTGTGTGGAGAGATAAAGTTGGGCACATGGAGACTGGGGGTAATGTGGGTGCTGAAGGCAATAATTAATTGTAAATTCCAAGGTCAGAGACTGGTACTATCTTTGTGACATCAGGACCATGAGCTGGCCATCTGTGAGCTGGTGGAAACATATGCTTAAGTGATTTTTTTTTGAAACCTTAGTCGCAATTACAAAGTAGTGTGGAGGTTAATTTGCAAAGTTCATTGATCAGGGAAACAAATACATGAGTGATTGATCTCCCAATGAAAGACAACTCAAAAACCTGATTTTTCTAGTCACTATTACCCAAACCTCAGTTCTGGAAATGAGGCAGAACCCACCTTGTGATTACCCATTCATCTTTGGACTTCTTAGAAATTTTTCTCCCCTCCAGAAGTTGCAGTTAAGCCCATTTAGCCAGTCACTTCAAGATCTTTCAAACATACTGTCTTAGTTACTTTTTACTTGTTGCCAAGACAGAATACCTGACGTCCAAAATCAGGAAAGGAAAGGTTTATTTCTTACACTTTCTTGGGAGTTTCAGTTCATAGTTAGCTCAAAGGCAGCGCGGCATGGCGGGGCTACCATTTATGGTGGCTGCAAGCAGCAAGGCACGCTGGCAAGAGAGAGGCAGAAGCAAGAGGGCAGAAGAGGAAGACAGGGGAAGACCCGCCACCCTTACACTGTATCTCAGCTCCACCCCTGGGTGGGTGCAGCACTCACATCATCAATTCTGGCACTAGACAACAAACCTATCACAAGCAAGCACCAGACTCAGCCCCATAAAAAGGATATGAGGACTTGGGGGCACATACTTTATCAGCGAATACATTCTACCCCTGGACCCTCAAGGACCCAAGTACATCTTTAA
The DNA here is from genome assembly GCA_004363535.1 of Dasyprocta punctata. Taxonomy (NCBI): domain Eukaryota; kingdom Metazoa; phylum Chordata; class Mammalia; order Rodentia; family Dasyproctidae; genus Dasyprocta; species Dasyprocta punctata. The sequence continues at coordinate 27,270 of RJWM01014413.1, forward strand.
CATAAAAGGCATTTAGTCCATCTCCAAGAGTTGCCAAAGTCCTAACTGTTTCAGCACTGTCGAAAAGTCCAAATCCCAAATCTCCTCCGAGATCTATGGCAAACTCTTAACTGTAACACCCTGTACAAATGGAAACCAGGTTAAGCACTTCCAACATATGAAGGCAAAAGATAAACATTACCATTCCAAAAGTTACAAATGGGAATACAAAGCATTGGAACCATAGCAAGTCCAAAATCCAGCAGGGCAAACATTAAGTCCTGGAGTTCTCCACTCAGCATCTGAAGTAATCTGGTTGCAAGCTCCAAAAGGCTTGAGTGATTCCACCCCTGCAGCACTTTCAGGGGTCTTAACTTTCATAGCTTTCCTTGGACTATCCATGTTCCTTGGCTTAACCCTTACATCTTTACATATTGCCCTCTGCAAGTGAGGCGGAAGCTGCTTTAGCCTTTTATTGTGCTTAAAACCAGTACCACATGGATACTGCCAAGGTCCACTACAGGCTGGAGCAGTAGCCAGGCTTTCCTCTCTCTTGGCTATAGGGGTCGACTGCCTGGATTGCTGAGCTCTCTGAACCTGATTGTGAGGAACAACTTCTCTATGCTAACGCCATTCTGGAATCTGGTGTGGCCGCTGCAATTCTGGAACCTGGTGTGGCCATGACCCTTTTGAAACCTCCTGTGGCCTTTGTAACCACTCCAGGACATGGCACTCTGTGACTTTTTCCTCTGAGCAAACCCTTTCACATTTGAAGGCCTGAGGCTGCAAAGGGTGGAGGCCCACTGCTTCCCGGGATGCCTCCAGGTCATCTTTTTTATTCTTTTGTATCTTCTCAGCAATTAAGGTCTCAGCTCCACCTTTACAGTTCACAGCTTCCTGGCCAAACTCACATTTTGAATCACCATGCCATGCTCCTTGCTTTTTATTCATAACATAAATCTGGCTAAGAGCCCCCAACAAAAGCCAGGCCACCACTACAATATTTGGTTGCCTGGAAATTTTTTCCACCAAACTAATCAGTCCTTTGCTCTTAATCTCAGTCTCAGGCAAAGTCTCTGGGCACGGGCAGAATGTAGACAAAGTTTCTGCCAAGCTGTAACACACGTCGTGTGGAGTCCAACAATCAATGCAGTCCTTCTTCCCAGCAGAAACCTCCCGAGCCTGGTCCTTACTAGCAGGCCTTCTATCAGCCTTCTGGTCTTCTAAACTCTGACTAGAATCTCCCCTACAGAACAACCTAAGCTTTTCCAGCTCTATGCATGTAGATGACATCTCCGAACCTTTCCAAACTCTTCCCACAAACCATTTCCAAAGGCTCTCAAATCACATGGTCCAGAATAGTCACAGCAATGACCTCACTCCTGGTACCAGATTCTGTCTTAGTTACTTTTTACTCACTGCTGAGACAGAATATCTGACACCCAAAATTAGGGAAGGAAAAGTTTATTTCTTACAGTTTCTTGGGAGTTTCAGTCCATACTTAGTTGGCTCCAAGGCAGCGTGGTATGGTGGGGCTGCCATTCATGGTGGCCGCAAGCAGCAAGGCATGCTAGTGAGAGAGAGAGGCAGAAGCAAGAGGGCAGAAGAGGAAGAGAAGGGAAGACCTGCTTCCCTTACACTGTATCTCAGCTCCACCCCTTGGCGGGTTCAGCACTCACATCATCAATCCTGGTGCCAGACAACAAACCTATCGCAAGCAAGTGCCAGACTCAGCCCCATAAAAAGTATATGAGGACTTGGGGGTACATAGTATATCACCCAATACATACATCTTAAAAGATGGGGCTCACACTGAGAAAAGCCATACAAAAATACTCTAGGATATTCTGTGAGCATGTAAGAGATCAACACCTGGAGTAAGTAGCAGAAGACAAAGCTTCAATTAATGCCCAATATTAATCTCTAGAGTTTGGATTAAAGCATTAACTAGAGTCATCAATCTTCAGATTTAGTCATATTTCATAATATAAAGCAATAAGTAAAGATTTGTGCTTACACGTGAATTTTCTGCCCTGAAAAATTACATCCCATTAGATGCACATTTTGTGCTTGAGAGGATCCCAGCACCCAGTGGCAGAGCCTCCTTCCAGTCCTCTAAATGGGGCAGAGGGGTGGAGAGATGTGATTGCAGTCCCTCCACCACCACTCTGCTCAGGAATTCTCAGCTGGTCTTCCCACTGTGAGAGACAGGTTGCCAGCCGATAGCAGTGTGCACAGGTGTCTGTGCCCAGAGGTATTTCAGGAAGTCTATCACTTTCTGCTTCTTTTTTCTCAGGGCTGTAATTGCTCCCTAGAGAAAGCAGGTTTCTAAAGTTGGAGACTTTTCTCAGAGAAGAAGAAAGTGGACTAGAACTGAAAGGGTCCAACAGAATTTCCTGGGGCACATTTTAAAAACATACAAGCTTTCACCTTTCCCCAGATCTCCTGCACTAAGGAACTGAGATCCAGAGAATTCAAAATCACCGTCAGCTAAGAGCCGCCAGACTACATGAACTCTATGCCCTCAACCATTTTAGAGGTCACCTCTTCTGGGCCGCATTACTAGTAGGTGTACACTGGGTGCCCAGAATTTTCAATTCTAGGATGCAAACATTGAGTCTGAAGCCAGGAGACTTTAGTTCAGTCACATCTCAGACCAAGGAGTAGGCTTTACCATATTTTTGCCAAACATCATCTGTCCTCTGGTGATGCCTTGGTTTATACCCACTTGGCTTTCAGCCTTCTGAAACCCCCAATGCACCAGGAAGAGAAAAGCAGGCACTTGCTTGCTCCTGAGCAAATACCAGGCAGATCAGAAGGGGAAGAATGTGGGTTGCCAAGGCAGGGGGTAGACAGGTGGAGCAGGACACATCACCACGTCTACATCACAGATACGAAAACTGAGCTACAGTCGGGTGTGGTGGCACATGCCTTTAATCCCAGCACTCAGGAAGCTGAAGTAGGTGGAGTGTTGTGGGTTCGAGGCCGGCTTGGGCTACAACATGAGCACAAGGCCAGCCTGAGCTACATAGTGCGACCCTGTCTCAAAAAACTAGGGCCGAAAGTTTGGCTCAGTGCTTAAGTGCCTGCCTGGCAGGTGCAATGTTGTGAGCTTGATCCCCAGTGCCACAAAAATAAATAAATAAATAAATAAATAAATAAATAAATAAGAAAGAAAAGAAAAGAAAAGAAAAGAAAAGAAAACTGAGCTGCAGGGGGAAATAACAGCCTGCCCTACTCAGCTTCAGACAGTGCAGTTTCTGACCCTGGGCTCCTAGATTATGTCACAGAAGTATTGTTCCCAGCTCTCGCTCCAAGACGTTTTTGCAGTAAGTTTAGAAAACTTGACAGAGGAAATAATGATGTGATTAGAAGAAATTTTTTAAAAATCTTTGGAGCTAGGTGTAAAAAGGCTGATACTGCCAATGAGAATATCTATTGCATAAATAGAAATGAAAAGCATCTCATCTCTCAGTGGGAATGGAACATACAAGCAACATCAACAAAATTTTCTTTATTGCCAGCTCTAAACATCATAATAATTGCTACTATTGAGCTTCTATTACATGACAGATACAAGGAGTCTTTTATATTTTATATTTATTTTATTCTTAGATTTTTCTACCAACCATAACGGATATTGCTGTCTGTAATTCATAGCTGATAAAATTGAGACTTCATTGCTCAAGGACCCAATGATAGCATAGCACTGAGTGTGAAGGACTTGCACATCTACTCAAAACATGCAATTTCGTTTCTGGAGTTGATGGTTTAATCCCTCAGTAATCAAGTCATAGCCTGATGTCTCCTAGGCATTAGGCTCAGTGCTACAAGCTGCAGAACAAAGATCAAATAGTCTCCACCCCGCGGATGTGATAGTCTGGTCAGGGAGACAGACAAACAGAAAATTCCATGACATATGATAAAGTCTTATAATAAGCAGAGGCACTTAATGCCCTGAGACCAGTAGCTGGGATGCCTCTGTGTGCAGAAGGTCAGCCTAGAACAGACACGGGAAGGACCCACCAGATGGAGAAGGAGGTGGAAGAACTGGGCTGTGGGGACAGCATTTACAAGTCTCAAGGATAAAACTGAGAGCATGAGGGATCAGAGCCCTGATGCAGCCTCCTACAAGAGGAGAACAGCTACCGCCAAGTGCAGAAAGTGACATGTGGCTACTGCAGTCACTGAGGGGGATTCGCAGTGATGGTAGCAGCACTCAGCACAGTGCCTTCTTGGAGCACCTTGTTATAAAGGTGAGTGGGGCTGAGGATGTAGCTCACCCTGGCAAGTGCAAGGTCATGAGTTCAATTCCCAGGACCAAAAAAAAAAAAAAAAAAAATTACCATAGAGTATAAATGTGAATGTATGAGAAAACATCAAAACCCTGGGCCCATCTCCCAGAGGTCTGGTGGTTGGCCAAAACCCATCTTGTTTTCCTGACACTCCAGTGTCCGTGGGGCCCTGGTGAACAGCCTGCACTGTGACACAGCCTGTGGTGGAGGACAGCAGAGGGATGGTATCTCTCTACACAGCCTGGTTTCTAGGAACCAGGCACTCACCATGCCCTTTTCTCCAGGTTGCAATTGCTCCCTTGAAAAGGGTTGCAATAGCATGCTTGAGTTTTCCTTTCTTTCTGGGTCTATTTCAGGAACTGGTTCAGAAGTTGCAAGGTTTTTGTTGCTTTTTTTTTTCAGTGAAAGCATACGTTAAGGAAAGGAAATTCATTCCTATCAGCTCTTCTGATGTTGCTGGGAGACAAAGCAAGCAGTACCAAGTCTCCAAATAGGCTTTAAAAAAGAAATATATTTTAAATAAAACCCTAAAGCAGAAAACATCACTTGGCGACATGTTGTGCATTCTGATTCTCTTTCTGCTGGTACAAGAAAAAGGTTTTCCTTAAAAAAAAAAAAAAAAAAAAAAAAAAAAAAAAAAAAAGCTATTTAGAAGACCCCTGCTGAACTCTTAGGAATATGAGGGACTACTCATCTAAATGGCCTGTATGGAAAAAGAAGTGTCTAACCCACATGTGTTTCCCAAAAACTATCTTAATATCTTCCTAGCATTCAGATCTTCCTTAGCTAGACCAGGGCTGAATGGGTCCTTTCTGTGTTAGCTTTCCATTGCTGTGACCAAATACCTGAGAAAAACAATTTAAAATGGGAAAGGTTTATTTTGGCTCACAGTTTGAAAAATTTCAATCCACAGACCCCTGGTTCCTTCTCTTTCAGACCTGTGGTGAGGCAGGAAAAGCATGGCAGGAGGGTGTGGTTGACGAAAGCTGTTCATTTCCGGCACCAGGGAGCAGGGAAAGGCGGACTCAGGGGGGAACGCACGGAGGACCAGGGTAGTGCCCAGTGCTGGGACCCCACAATCTGTTCTCTTCAGCCAGGTCCCTTCTCCTGTTTTCACTATTCTCAGCAATGCCATCAAATTATGATCTCATCAGTGTGGCAATAGCTGAAGAAGTTAGAATTCGTATGAGACTATCAGCTGATAAACAAGCTTTCAACACAGTGAGCCTTTGGGGGAATGTTTTATGTAACAATCACTACACTCCCGTGGGACCCTGAGGAATCACATGGATATCAGAGGGAGGAGAGATGAGGCCAAAGTCAAGGCACCCTGGATTTGAGGCAAAGACAATGTCCCAAGCTTGCACGGGAGCCACAGAATCCTCAGCCATCAAGGACGTGTCTTCGAGGCATGTGTAACAGGGGTGTTGGTGGCTCCAAGTGGGAAGGACAAAACAGAGAGCTCAGAAGTGGACAGGCTCAAGTTGGGATTCAAAAGACTTTAACTATTTAAAAAGTGTGTGTAATACTTATTCCATATCTACATTTTCGAAGCCAGTTTCACAAGTTTGCAAGCACTCCTTAACCTTGGCCACCATTTTTAAGAAGTGGCCGATGAGCAGAAATACAGTAAACCTGCTTGGAGCTTTCCTGTGACAGCATCACTGGGAAGCCCAGAAAGATCTGGAATACATCCCCGAAGGAAGGAAACAAGGCCAAAGCGGAAAGGTCATAGCCAGAAGGGAAGAGACAGGAGCCACTGGCATGGAGTACAGTTTATTCTAGGACAAACTCCTTTCCTGGGTTCGCATACAGTCCTCTATTCCTGGCCCTATTACTAGTCAGTTTTAGAACTACTTCTGATTCTTTTTTTCAACAGCAACTTAGATTTCTCAAAGGCATTATTTCATGTTATCATCACAACAAACCTGAGACTAGGTAGGCAGGGCAGACACAGTATTTTTGTCTCAATTTGTTTAATGAATAAATGTCACTCAACAAGGATATAGCTGGAAATGTCACTCACCCAGGATATAGCTGGAAAACTCCCAATCCCCACATTTCTCTCTGCCTCTAGGCTGCTGACGGTGCCAAACAATGGGAAGGCATTCATCTGCTTTTTATATTTAGGTAGACATCATTTATGTAAGAGAAAAATCAAGGAAAGAAAATGGCTTTTCTTCATATAATGTCCATCAGAAAATCTATTGTTTCTCACCCTGAACACCTCACATTGGAGCAGCTGTTTGCTGATCACTCCAAACTTGTCTTTCTATTCCTGTGTCACGCAGGGTCTCACGTGCACTTGGGACCCTGGCACACTCATGTGGGCTGATCTGAGAAGAACACGATAGAGGCACTCTCAACAAACAGGGCAGGTAGAAGAAACCCACATGGGTAAGTAGTAAAGTCCATGGGGCCAGTTCAGTCCAAAGCACCACTACAATCCCTAGGCCTGAGGCAGAAACGGTTATTGGAACAGTGAGCTAGAGAAAACTATTGGAAAAGCCCATGTGAGAGCAGTTTTAGTTGGAGAATGGGGCTGCTCCATAGTGAACCTAAAGGGACAGAACAGAACCTATACCTTATTTTCTTTCTCCAAACTTCTGCCCTCCTCTCCACTGGTCAAACCAATTGGAAACCAGCTTTGTGAGAGTGTACATTGCCATTCCAGGGCAAGTCTCAGAGTGCTTAGAGGTAGATGTAGAAGGAATCCAGCAAGAGCTGCATTTTCAACATGGTGATGTAGGTTTCTTATACAGTGAGATCCTGCTAACAGGACTTTTTGGGGACTTCTTTTCTATAGCGAGAAGTCGTCTGATTACCCCCAGCCAAACCTAGAAAACAAGGATGAAGCACTTACTTCCCTTCCACACTCAGAGTTGTCCAGTTTAGGTTGCTATTTGTGTTTCATGGCCATTTCAGCCTTGGTTTTAGAGAAGGTGATAAAGGAGACAGAAGTCAAGCAGCAAGGAAAGGAGTACCTGGGAGAGGAACAGGGTCCCCTCAGTAGAGACTATGGAACGTGGGACAGGCATTCTAAGTCACACAGGAAACTTGATTTAGAGGATGCCAAAAGCTGTCTCACTGCAAGACTTGATTTATCTTCCTTCACCTTAAGGAATTCTATGACTCTTCTTTGAGGACTCGGTTTCCAGTGAGATCAATGTCTGACTCGAGCATCTCTGCACTGGCAAGGTAACACACCTGAGTGACAGGCCTGCGGCCAACAGCAGGATCTTGAGGGAAGAGAACGCAGGATGAATGAGCTTTGAGGAGGGCCAGAGAACAGGGAAGGCAGTGATGACTGTAGAAAAGCTGACATGATGGAGTGTGATGTATCTTTGATAAGACATCTTCAGCAGCTCTGCAGCCTTGTAGAAAGCTGAAAAGCCAGGGATATGGAAGGGATTGTTCAAGGTAAATGGGAAAACATTGAGGTCCAATTTTACTTCATCTTAGTTTGGCCTGCATCCAGTCTCAAGTGAGAAGAAAACAAAGTGTCCCTCTCCACTTCAGCGTAGCATAATCTTCAACTGATAGAAAACTGGTAAGTTTTTGCCTGAATCTCTTTTTGGTCTCTTTCTCCTTCTAAACTCCAAGCCTGCAGACTTAACCAAGATGAGAGCTAACTTTCTGCTGCTAGAACTGTGCTTAATTTAACAGTTTAATTAAAACCTATGAGAGTGATTGCACCCGTCAGCATGTGAAAGGGAAGCTAATAAAGTTCCTTTCATCCAGTCCAACTGGTGGCCCAAGGATATGCTGTTGGAGTGACAGCAGAATAGCCCTGCAGCAGTGGGTGAACGAGATGGAGATGCTTCCTCTTGAGCCAGAGTGGAAGTGATCCTTGTCTTCGCTCACTCCCTAAGGTTATTGAAATAAATGTGTTTGCTGAGAAACATGGCAGGCATCCGAGAGCAGATAGACACCCGACACTTCCTTGCGTGCTTTCCCTTTAGAAGTCACTTGCCACAGCCTATCCCGTACGGGCACTCACTCCTTGTTGTGCACACGGACCCAGGAAAAGTGTCTGACTGTCTGTGTTCATCACTGACAGCCAAGAGAGTCCAGCCGAGGATACCTTGTCAACCTAGAAGAAGTATATTTATGTAAACTTACGTATATAGTCATATACAAATGTATGTGTACATGTATGTGTGTCTTAGTCTTTATATGTTTTAGTCTATTTTTTTCTTAGTATATAATTTTCATCTAGGGCAACCTTTTAAAGAATTACTAAAATTACCCTGGTGGCTTTCTTGAATTGTTCGCTATTTCTTGAAATTCTGAAGTGCTAAGTGGGTGTAGCAGAATGCATTGGGAGAAATCCTTAGTACCACTGCCTCAGATGTCATTCAGTCACTTCTTCCCTTCATACATCAAACCCAGGTCTAGTTGGCTGTTGTTAGCCACAGATGTTTATCCTGGTACTCATGTGATGGTAGCAAAAATAAATTGAAAATTACTTTCCTGAAGTAACCTATTCTGTACATAAACTTCCAAGTCAGCCTGGCATTGAGCATTTAGAAATGCATCTAACCCATATTAACCCACAGACAGAAACAATTCTCAGGCTTTGACAGCTTCCCAGAAAACTCAGTTAACAGCTTGCATTCACCAGTCCTGGGTCCCTGACTCTGTATCAACATAGTGATTTGAACAGACCGTGCCATTTAAAAGTGCTTCCCTTCCTTCCTTCCACTCAGGGTTCTCTGCACCTTCTATTCCTGGCTGGCAGTGGCCTCATGACCTTGGAGAATCTGTGATCCTAGAAACACACACAGACTCAGGACCCAGCATGACATCAATTGCTAGAAATGATCCGAAAACAAAGAGAACACTTGGTGCCCAACACAAGGAATTTGTCTGATGAAATCCCTGCTCAAAAACTCAATTCAACAAGACAACCTGAAGGACAGCGCACAGAGCGCGCTGCGAACCTGAGAGGTGCTGAGAGTAGTGCTCCTAGAATTTTAACATCGGCATGAGTGATGTGGCAATTTTGCAAAAGTGTAGATTTTCCTTCACTAGTGCCAGGGTGAAGTCCAGGATTTTAATATTTCTAATCACACTTGGAGTGGTGAGGATTTAGAGAACAATGACCTAAAAACCAAAATGGTGTTACAGTCAGTGGGAATCAACTGAAAGGAGCAGACAAAGGTTACCCACCACCTGTTATGCGCAAAACAGTAGCCCTTAAAAATGAAGGTACCCTGGTTCCCAGGACCTCTGAGTGTGTTCCCTTATATTCTGGGACTTTGTAGCTGTAAACCATGTTATGGACCTTGAGATGGGAAGACTGACCCCAAGTATCTAAGTGGTTCCCAACGTTAAGATACGAAGTCTTAAAATCAGAGAAAGTATTCTGGCTAGCCTGATTGCCTTCTCTCTGATACTTCATCCTGATCATAATCACACCAACTCCCTTTTAAAATTCTCTTAGGATTCAAACTTCTTGACAGGAATGAAAGTGTTTCTATAACTTTCCATGCTTAATTGCTCAGTATATCAGTGCTATCATTGGGTTCTCTCCCAGTAAAGCAACTCAACTAACTCTGTCTTGCCACTCAAACAGGAAAGAGACACACAGACAGCAAGCTCTGGTGATGTGAATACCAAAAGGCATGTTAAGGTTTTGATCTAACCTGTTCCACAAAATTCTATGTGTATGGAAGGTGACTGGGGTTTGGGGCCCTATACCTCATTTCCTGTTGGAGGTGAGGCCTGGTTAGAGGTGAGGCCCTTGGAGCTAACATGAAAGGGTGTCTCTCCTCCATTTGCTATCTGTTTTCTGGTCACTGTGAGGGAGCAGCTTTCTTCTGACCACGCCCTTCCACCATACCATTGCTGTGTTTGAATTGATAAATCATGAACTGAAACTTCTGAAACCATGAGCCAGAATGAACCTTTCATTCTTTAAATTGTGGGTGTCAGCCATTTTATCCCTAAGATGAGAAAGTGACTAAGGCAAGGTATGAAGCAGGGAATCAGTCGTCCTACAAGCAAGTTTGACTGGAGCATGTGAAGACTCTGACAGACTTCTGAAAAAGGACAAAAATATAAATAAATAAATAAAAGAGTGAGGGCAGAGGTTGGTGGAGACTAAGTAATCAGCCTAGCTTCCTGAAAGGTACAAAGGCCTAAGGGGGCCCACAGTCATCAGACTGCATTAGCAAAAACCTAAGTCCCAGGCGTTGCCCCCAAATTCCAGCACCTCATAGGTCCTTCTCATGGTCCCTTTGCAATGCCTCTCAGCTACCCTCTCCTCTCTCTGATCTGTCTACTAGTGTTCTCTAGGGCTGTCATAACAAATACAATGGCTAGGGACTGAAAGAACAGGAATTACTCACAGAAGAACTAGGATTTCAAGATCAAGATGTTGGCAGGGTGGGCCTTTCTGAGGAGCCCTCTCTGACTTACAGATGGCTACCTTCTTGCTGTGTCCTCAAACTATCATCTTTCCATCTGTGTTGTCTGTGTACTGATCACTAATTCTTAAACAGGACACTACTGGCTTAAGAACCACCACTCTGCTCATTTTATTTTAATTACCCCTTTAAAGACCCTATCTCCACATATATTTATAACTCAGGGACAACAGATTAGGACTTTCACGTATAAATTTTAGGTTACATCATTCAGCTCAAAACCCTCAGGATTTGTTTACTCTAATAAAATTCTCCAATAGCTAATGTTTTCAGTCATGTATGCAGAACCCAGCCTCATTTGTTTAAAATGTGTTCATTGTACCATGTTACTGCACAAGAGCCACCAAGAGACCAAGACATTCCATTCACTTTGCCTTGATGTACATTCAAGACCCCAAGTTCCTACCTTATCCACTGAAGCCCTATTTCTTACACAGACAAGTATCTTCATTTCAGATGAAGAAACTGAATGTAAAGAGGTTATATACTTTGCCCAAGATCACAGAGCTAGCAAGTCCCTGGAATGCAGATTCTAAAACCCGTGCCCTTGCCACTAGGAGACTGGGCAAGATGTCATCAATTGCATATTCACTGCTTTCTGTGACTTATGTAAGGTGCTCTGTGAATGTATGTTATTTTATTTAAGCAAAATATTTTAAAAATAGTAATAGAGATCTGGTGTGAAGATAACTCTTTTCAGAATGTCAGTGTTATGCTTTGTGTCGAGATGCTCCCCCAAAACCTCACACAGTCATAGAGCTTTTACAGAGGTGCTTGAAACTATATTGTGCGATTGATCATAGTGAAATGTTGGGATTAAGGGTGGATTTATTGCTGAATCAGTCCCATGATTGGATTGGCACCACCCTAATCCCAGTAGACTGGATACAGTGTAAGGTAAGAGGGGACAAGGCTCGTCTCTTTCTCTCTCCCTCTCTCTCTCTCTCTCTCTCTCTCCCCTTCGTTCCCTCCCTCCCTGTCTCTCTCTCTTTCTCTCTCATTTCTCTTGCTGTCTTTCCCCACCATGAAAGGTTGCCCCTCTGCTATGTGTCACCCTGTCTTGGAAAAAAACAGATTGAATCTCTGGACTGAAACCTCTACAAACCGTGAGCTAAATAAACCATTTCCCCCTTAATTTGGGGCATTAGGTATTTTGTTTCAGCAATGAGAATAGTATCTAAGACAGTCAGGTAGCATTTGAATCATTTCTCAAGAGACAAGTATAAATGCACTGATGAAGAAGAGTGGGAATGAGGTACTCAGTACAGAGTGCTACATGAACAAAGAGCCTTACTTGTGACAGTGCTGTCAGCAGTGTGGACGAGGAACCAGGCTATCACTAAAGTAGAGAATGGTAGGAGATCACTAGGATGCTGGGCAACATCCCTACTCTGCTGCAAGGTGCCTGATTTCCACCCAACCCTTAGAGTAATCTGTACCTCGGTTTTTCTTTTGTTTTGTTTTTGTTTCTGTTTTATGTGGTACTGGGATTTAACCCACAGAATTTTTGCTGAACTACATCCCAGCGCCTTTTATTTATTATTATTGGTTTTTTTTTTTTTTAATTTTGAGACAGAGTCTTGCTAAGTTGCTAGCTTGCCAAGGATGGGCTTGAACGTGAGTCATCTTGCCCTGGCCTGTCAGTATTTCTTTTTAGAGCAGGCAGTGTGAGAGCAGAACTAGAATGACAGAGAGATTGTGAAGGAGGGCCAGTGCAGACATAGTCTAGGCTAGTATCAATGAGGCTCTGAACCCAGCAGAGAAGAAAACATTCCAGAGTTACTTAAGAAGAAAAATAAATAGGAATTGGAGATTGATTGATGGTTTTAGAGCTGAAGAAGATGGATTCTTAAATGATTTTCAGTTTCTAGCTGCAGGTGTAAGTAGAAGGGGAGACTTAGATATAGTTGGGAGAAAATAGACATGTTTGGTTTTGAACATGTGGAGTTTGGTGACCTGAAGATGTCCCCAGAAATTGACAAAAAGCCTGATTCCCAGTAGTAAGGTCATTGATAATGATGTGCAAGGGATGGGTCACAAGACTTACCAGACCTATTTTAAATATTTAGAAATTGTGTAAGCCAATTATTAAACACAACAATTGTAAAACTGAATTATGCAAGCTTTGGGTCACATAAATTATATTTTTAATGGCTAAAAATACTCAAAAGTCATCAGATGCTAGTTAGTTTAGCTCATTCTACTCTCAGGCTTCTAGGCAGCTCTCTACAGCAGTGTGCTGCCTTGCAGGGTTTCCCAGCTCCAGATGCACGAATAGCACACTAATAGCCTAAAAACTGATTACGATTGAAGCACCAGAAGGATCAGATAATGCTACAGACCAGTACCTGGCTATTTCATTCATTCTTTAGACGTAAGAAATACACAAAGAAAATGTTAATAATAGAGATTTTGTTTAAGTCTTTCACGTCTGTGATTGGTACATTATGAATATCACAAAAACTGTGGAAATATACTGAGTATTCAAAAATGATTATCTAGTTCAAACATTGTTTATTTCAAGAAACTTTTCAGTCTTTAACAAACAGAAGTTCTGGCATACACCTTCATAGTTTTGCTTTCATCTTTCTCAATGTAAATGAATGTATCAACCCACATCCGCAGCAGAACTGCACTTGTGCATCATAGATTGGCTATGGATATATGAATTTTGTGAACATTCACAAAAGTGGTCCATGAGAATCAATTAATTTTATTTAATTCACAGTGAAGAGTATTATATACTCATTATTCGTAAATAATATCTATGTTTTGGCTTAGTCCATTTTGTGTTACTTTAACAAAACAGCCAGGATGGCTAATAAATAAAGTAAAGAGGCTTACTCAGCTCGCAGTTCTGGAGTTCATGCGCATGGACCAGCATCTGCTCAGTTCAGCTCCGGCGAGGCCTTGTAGCAGACAGGCTCATAGAGGAGAAACCCGTGCAAAAGAGAGGCTCAGAGCCAGTGCCAGACTCCTCTATGATGACTTGTTTCCATGGGAACAGTCCAGTCCTCTGAGACCTGTGCAACCTCCCACAGCAATGCTCTCCATGTCCTCATCTTCCACCAGACTCCACTTCCTCAGCCTCCATCACCCCAAAACTGACATTCTGAAGCTTAAGCTTGCATAGGCTGTGGGGAACACATCATGTTCAAACCAGAGTGCCCTTTGTATATGTAATTGTTACAATGATCAAGTACACAAACACACACACACACACACACACACACACACATTGATTTTTCTTTCTTCGAGATCTAATAGCTAAATATTTATCAGGACAACACTGGTCACAGATTCAAGGATACTTCTGAAAGTCTTCAGCATAATGTGTTAATTAATTCAAGCCATGGAGAAGATTCCCTTTAAATATCCTTTGGTGTTCCTTTCTTAATTCAGGTCTCCAAAATAATAACTGGTTCTTTTTAATGAGGTCATTGTTCATTCCAACAATAAATGTTATATCAGTTGAATCTCAGTTTGTTTTCACTCCTATTTTCCTATCATATGTTTCCACTTCTTCAGAACTTCTATTATTTTCTTTCTGGCCTCATTGGTGTTAACAACTCCTCCTAATTTAGATCCATCTGCAAACGTCATTAACATGCTATTTACTCCCTCATTAACACTGAAACATTATCATTTATCATTATCTTTGGTAATGATCATGGGATTAAGGGTGAGGGAGCCTTAGGAAATTTTGGTTCTAATCAGCAAGTTGAAAAGAATGAGTCTAGACAGACTGTAAATTGTTCAATGGTATACCAAGGGCTTGGGGATTAGGTTTACAAGGTAACTGGAATTTAGCTTTAAGCGGACATTCAATATTCCTCAATATAGTATTATTTGAAAACCAGAAGTACCACAGGGAGATTTCATACCAAGATAATACCAGTATGTCCTGGAAGCTGCAGTGAGTTCTATTTGCATGTCCCATGAGCCTTCAATAAACAATGTCACAGTGACTGATAATTGCTGGTGACAATAATATCTTTGAACCAGGTGGATGCAGAGGTAGGAAAAGAGCAGCATGAGCAGGAACCCAGCTAAGACAGAAGAGGACGAGGGGTCCAGAGTTTGTCAGGGGAGCTTCCCTGGTCATCTGAGGGCAAGCGGAATTTGAAGTCAGTGGGGCAGGGCTATGCCAATGGTCTCCATCTCAGCCCTAGCACTGTTCTCCAGACTCTATTAAAGGATGAATTGTTGAGGGGAATGTACGACACCCCTCACTTTCAGGGGAAAAGGTAACATGTTCCAAGAAGCACAACTGACTTCACAAAGTGAGCCCACACTGTTGAGTGAAGAACCAGCATTTGCAGAAAGTGCCGGCCAAAGCGTGAACAGAAGCCACACAGGTGCGACGGCAAGCCACGTCGCGGGCAATGGGCTGTGACATGGGGACCGTGAGGAAGAAAAGCAGGAGCTTTGCTCTCTGTTTCCCACTACTTGCCCTTGTTTGAAGTCAGAGGTAAAACCACAGTCAACATTTTGGCAGCTATGCACAAACTTGTATTTATATAATTTTTTTTTTCCTAAGCCCTCACACAGACTGCTAGAGACTCTACAGGTCAGATGGTAGGTTCAGCCCCTAACAGGAAATTGGGAACAGAGTTTTAAGCCCAAAACTCATTTGACATTAGGCCCAGACAGTCATTCTTACTTTGTTTCTCTTAGATCCAAATGAGCGCTTTACTTATCGAAACTTGCCTTCCTTCCTGTGTATGAAGGAGTAACTAGGATAAACAAGCTAGCAAACAAGCTACAGCGACAACAGTCCTAATGTCGTGAATGTCCACTGTTTTGTGTCTTCTAGCTGAGTCCACAGGCACAAGAGAACAGCTTCAGCCGACTCCACTGTAAGCTGCCTGAATTCCTGACCCCAGAAACTATGAGCAGTAAGGTCTATTATTAGTTTAAGCCCCTAGTGGAAAGGAGAAGGTGGCCTGCCATGCAGCAAGAGGTGCCCAATATAGTGCTTCCTAACCAGAAAAGTGCTCCTGCTGCAGGGTTGCCTGAAGTTGAATTAGACAGAAGGGAAAAGCTTTCATGACTAAGACTATGACATCTATTTCCAATAACATAATAAGCACACATGAACTCGGCACCAAAGCAGAATACACAGATCACATGGTAATCCCATGTTTCTAATGCCATTGCTTTTTTGTGTAGGGTTATAGGACATATCAGGCTATATATTATGATTCAAATGTTACTTTCTTCATTTGATGGTATATTGCTAAGATCCATCCATATCCTCTACTACAACTGCTTTGTGCTCTTCTTAGCCATTCTTCTGGTAAAAGCATTGGGTTCCTCCCAGGCTTTGCTGTAATGAACAATACCACACTAAACACACAATGCTTCCATACAAATACTGCCTGACTCTTAAAATATAGTTCTTTGTGGTCTAAAACATATTCTCACATAATTTCTATGATCAAAGTATTTTTTAATCTTATTCCTAAGGATTTAATTCATCTGAAGTTGACTTTTGTTTATCAAGTAAAGGATTTAATTCTATGTTTTTCCTTCTCAATAATCAGCATTTTAATTTCATATTTTAAGTGATTTGATGATTTGATGAGACATCTCTATCTTGCATCAATGCTCTGAATATATAGGTCTGTTTCTGAACTTTCTGTTCTATTCCATTTGGCAGTATCTCTATCCCTCTGCCAATACTATCCTGTTTCAATAAACACATTTTTCTTACAAATCCTAATAGTATGGTGAGTCTCTCATTACAGTCATATCTTTCAACCTTTGCTCAAACATACAGATTTTTTTAAAAAAAATTTTTATCAAGATCCATTCAATACACTCCTGATATTTTGATGGAAATGTATTCAATCCCTTTTCATTTGAAAATGTGTGCTTCAAATTATTTGCCCTTCTTCAATATTGCTATCTAGTTTTCATTTTTTTCTATGGATTCCTGGCAAATTATGACTTGTATCTAGATGTCCCATCAAAGCCTCATGGGCTTATAGGTGGGGTTTTTTGGACCTGGCTGGATCTAGAGTGTGTGATACTGGGATTGAGGGTGTGTGGAATTCAATCAGTCCAGCAACTGGTTTAGCATAGTTCTGGGTGTGGCCAGATAGATTTACTGAAGACAGAAGCCCCACCCTGGGTATGGGTGGCGTCATCCAAAAAGCTTGTAGCCTGGATGGGATGAAAAGGGAAAGGGAGGCTTGCTTCATTGCTTTGCTTCTTGCTGTCTTCTACCTACATCATCATGGACTGTTTCTCCTCTGCAGTGCCCCTCTGCACACCACTCTGCTTTGGAGCTGGCTACTGTTAACCGAAAACTCTACAAACTGTGAGCTAAAATAAATCCTTCCTCCTTTAACTCTGGGTGTTGGGTATTCTGTCCCAGCAATGAGAAAAGTAACTAAGACACAAATCTATTGGTAGATGTATTTGTAGGTATTTGTTATGTTTACACTATTGTAAATGGAGTCTTCTTTCTTCATTGTTTTCTACTTGTTAATAACTGGTGTACAAACAAGCAAATGCCCTTTTGCTTTTTTATGCTTAATACAGCTACTTTCTAATATCCCACTCCATACACATATATTTCTTATTTACCTAAGGATTATTTTGGTTTTTCTATGTAAATGGTTCTGTCATCTTTATGAATGTCTTCAAGTATAATTTATATCTCTAATTTCTTAATTCTTATTTCATTGGGACTCTTAATACAATTTGGAACATATTACCAGCAGTGAATATCTTGATTCCAGTTTGGTACCATGTTTGCTCTGGCTTTTTTGTTTGTCCATTTTGTGTCTTACCCACTGTTACGGCTTGTGTCTAGATGCACCCGCCAAGCCTCATGGGGTCACAGGTGTGGCTTTTCAGAATTGGCCAGATCCAGAGTGTGTGATGCTGGGATTAAGAATGTGCAATTACTAAATTAATCCACTGATTTATTTGGCATAGTTCTGGGTGTGGACAGTGGAAAGGCCCACTGTGAATGTGTGTATAGTAGATAGGCTACAAGGGGCAGAAAGCAGGCTGCTGTCATCACTTGCTGCTGGCTATTTTGCTGCTGACTGTCTTCTGCCTGCCCTGATTTACCACGCCACACTGCCTAGGAGCCAGCTGACTATGGACTGAAACCTTTACAAACTGAACTGAAATAAACCTTTCCTCTTTCAACTTTGAGTGTTAGATATTTTGTCTCAGCAACAAAAACAGAACTAACACAGTTACTCTTTATGATGGCTACTTTTCTGTGTCCACCTGGCCAGAGGATATTGGGTTAGACATTATCCTTGTGTTCCTGTGAGGGTGTCTGGGATGTGATTAACATTTAAAGTGGTGAGATATGGATAAGCAGACTGCCCACCATCACATGAACTGACTCATCTCATCAACAGAATGAAAGACCAGCCTCCCCATGCAAAAGAAAACTCCCCAGCAGGAAGCCTTTTGACTTTAGCAGTGTGAGCTGGTTCTGCTTCTCCAGGCTGCTGGCCCACACTGCAGCCTCCATAATTCCACAAGCCAGTTCCTTATACTAAATCATGACTATTATACATACATATAAATGTATGTATAAGTATCTTATTGGTTCTGTTTCTGTGGAGAATCCTGACTAACATACTTCCTATTAGGTTTAAGAAACTCTCAAGTATACCTAATCATTTTTTTTCTGACTTATCAATGCGAATAGAATGTTATTAAATATTTCTTACACATCTGGACACGTGCATAAGGGTTTTGACATTCTGTCAGTTGATGTGGTCTAGCAGTCCCTCCAGAGCCACACTGGATGCCTGGCAATGGCAGATAGCCTGGGCCCCATCTATATTATACACATATCTCCATATTTATGGGAAGTTGGCTGAACTTTCCCCGGACATGGGTTGCAAACATGCAGATGCCCAAGTCCTTTATATAAAATACAGCATTTGCATGTAACTTATGCACATCTTTCCACCTCAAGTAATTCTTCAATTACTTAAAATACCTAATACAATCTAGAGGCAATGTAAATATTTGTCATAATGTATAGTTAAGAGAATAAAGATGAAAAATATCTATATTTTTCTATTTGCATGTTTAGTACATATGCAATTTTTTAAATGTATTTGATTAGGATTGGTTGAACCCTTGGCTATGGAACTGATACATACAAGGGCCAACTTTACATATACACTTAAAATAAATTTAATTTACAAAGTTAGTACAGTGAGAGATTAACAACAATATCTATCAGTAAAGTATAATTACAACCACATACTGTCATAAAGGTTATGTGAATATGCACTTGTTCTCTGTCTCTCAAAGTCTCCTACTATACTTTCACTCTTTTTACTGAAAGGAAGCATATCAGGGCTTCTCTGTGGCATATCCAAGTTGGCATCATCCCTACTTTTGCTCTTCAATGCCATTAGTAGGTAAAATAAGGTTTCCCTTAACACAAGCACTGTCATAGCTCCACAGAGAACCCACAGCTGCCAAGGTCCACTCAGGACAGAGATTTTATTACACTACTCAGAATTCAAAATTAATAAAATATGACATGTTAATAATTTTGAGCCTCAGGTAGCTAAAACTTCCAAAAGTGAATACATAGATAAAGAGAGACTACTGTACCTACCTTGTAAATTTTCTTGCAATAAATAATTATTTAACAATCAAGATAAACTTAATTTGATAATGCAATAGTGTGGAGACATTTTCTTTTTCAAATACATTGCAGGACACAACTTGCTAATATTTAATTTGTTTCAGAATTTTGCTTCCATATTACATAATGAAATGAAGCAGTAGTTCTTCATCTAGCTTTTATTTTCCTACTTTTTGCCTGATTTTACTAAAAGTAATGTCATTCTTTCAAAATGAATTGGAGACCATTTCATTCACTTTCGATTCACAGAAGAGTTCAGACAAAATTAGGTTAATTTGTCCTATAAATTTGCCCACAGACCATATAAGCCTGTTCTTTTCTTTTGGGCAAGTTTCTTAACTTTTTCCTCAGTTTCTTTCTTAGGGGTCTATTGATCGATCCTTCCTGAATGAATTGTAGTGAGATATATTTTCACTAGGAATTTGTCTACTAGGTCTAAGTTTCTAAAAGGCATGGTTAATATTATAATAGAGGTTCTCATTATCCTTAAAATTTCAACTTCATTCATGTTTATGTACTCCTCATTTGTAACAGTGTGTACTTGTTTTATTCTTTTTATTTAACTTCACCAGATGTTTGTCTATTCTAACAGTATTTATTTCTAGGAACTTCTGACTCTGTTGATTTCCATTATAATTGGCCATATGCTATTATTTCTCTGTCTTGCATGTTTATTCTATTATTCTTTTTCTCATTTCCCAGGTTGGAAAGTGTACTCATGTGTTTTGAGAGTTCCTTTCTTTCTATTATAATATTTATTGTTGTGAAGTTTTCGAAGTACCACTTTTGCAAATTCTACAAGTTTTTACATGAAGAATTTTTATTCATCTATGATTTTCTATTTTTATAATTTCTACCATAATACACGATATAGTTATCAGTATTTTTCATTTCTACTTGTACAAATATTTTTATTTATTTATTTATTTTTTATTTATTTATTTTTTTTTGTGGCACCAGGGATTGAACTCACAACCCTGCGCCTGCCAGACAGGCACTTAAGCTGCTGAGGCAAACTCCCAGCCCTAGTTTTTTGAGGCAGGGTCGCACTATGTAGCTCAGACCGGCCTTGCGCTCACGTTGTAGCCCAAGGCGGCCTCGAACTCACAACACTCCTCCTACCTCAGCCTCCCGAGTGCTGGGATTAAAGGCAAGCACCACCACACCCGGCTGTACAGATATTTTTAAAATTTATCTTTTGGGTATTAACTTTTAAATTAACAATAAATATAATCTGCATGATAACACAATATTGAAATTCACTAGGTCTTTGTATGGCCAAATATATATGATCTTTGTTTTCCTTGTTTCATGTATGACTGAGAATAATCTTATGAGGCTACTAGGTCAGGCTTCTTACTTATATTGCCTGATTTTTCTTCAACGCTATTCAAGCACGTTAAGACCTGTCAATTATCGACAGACATGCAGTTAACATCTGCCTTGTGGTGTGAATTTTCCCTGTAGTTCTACCTCTTTTTACTCCAAATGTTTTGAAGTTATTTTAGTGTGTGTTGAAAATTTCTATATTTTTAGTAACTTCAAAGCATTAATCGTTATAGAATGAGGACTCCATTTCCAGCACTGCCTTTTTGTTCTGGTCTTTAAATTTTTTCCTCGTGGTATTAATATAATCATACCAGGATTACTTGGGTAGTATTTGCACAACATATCCACTTTCCACTCTTTATTTTAGCTTTTTCATATCTTCACATTTTTGTGCATCAATTGTAAATATCTGCATATTTTAATCCACTCAGTACTTGTTTTGAAATCTGAAATTGACCCCAACATATTTATGGTTAATTTCTTTCTATCATATTAGGATTTTTTTTCCTATTTTTGTTAATTCTTTTTTGTAATTCTATTTTTGTTTTGTTCTTATTTATTTGTCTTCAATTTCTTACTTGTTTTGAAAGCCATAGGACTAAATACGGTAAGACTGGAACTTTGGTCTCCCCTTCTTTCAATGCCACAAAAGTAAGCCATATGTAAAAACTTAAATTTTCTAGCCGACATCTAAAACAAAGTAGAAAAACTCATTACATTACTTACATGCAGAGAGTCCATGATTTTTTATGTTTCAACTTACAAATCTGCAACTTTACAATGGAATGAAAGCAACAGCCATGGAATAGAAGCACCCTTTGAATTTTGAATTTGATCTTTTTCCACATGTGGGTTTGTGTGCAATACTTACTTGTGATGCTGGGCATGGCAGTGAACATAGCTCCCAGGCATGAGGAGAATGACAGGTTTTGGAGGAATATCAGCTAGATGAGTTTAGGTGCATTAAGTATATTTTTCAACTTACAACATTTTCAACTTGCAATGAGTTTATCAAGGCATAACCCACCATAAGCAAGGAATATCTATATCTAAATAAAAACATACTATATTCTACTATATTCAATCTATCATTTCAACATGCAGTTAATATATTTATAAGACACTTCCGCTTTTTTCCACAAGTTTCTGAAATCTGGTATGTACATTATACAGATCATAATTTTAACTGGAGATAGCTACCTACCAAATGGCTAATCCATATTGTATTTGGATAGGTCTAGAGCTAGATTTTTAGTTCTAGTTTACCTTTCCTTTTGGAAATAAACTAAAAAATCATACCAAGGTATTTGATTGCCCTTATTTCACATTACTCTAATGAGAACTCCCAAAACTTTGCCTTTTAATATATTATAGAATCTATTTAATCTAATCATCTCTGAGTTTCCGACAGAATTTCTGAGACATATGAACAGAACTTTTTTTGTTTTGTTTTGTGGTACTGAGGATTGAATACAGGGCATTTTGCAATGAGCTGCATCCTCAGCCCTTTTTCTTTCATTCTTTTGTTTTGAGATGGCCTCCCGAAATTGCCCAGGATGGATTTGAACTTGCAAACCTCCTTTCTCAGCCTCACAGAGTGCTAGGACCACAGACATGTGCTACTATGCCAACTCAAAGAATATTTTTATCATATCCCCATATTTGGGTGAAAATCTGGGTGTATGTAAGCTTCTAGGGTTTCAAGACTTTTCCTTCATTCATTGCTGCTGTTGAAGAATACTGCTAATTTTGTTCTTTATTTATTTATGTATGTATGTATGTATGTATTTTTTGCCTCTGTAAGCTTCTAAATTTTTCTCTCAGAAAGACAATGTTCTGGCCCTTCCTTGCTGCACACGGGACCCAGCCTACCGGGTCCCACGATCCTGCACGCCGCAAGAATCAGCGCGAACCTCTGGGGAACGTCAGCCAGCCGCGCAGGACACAGAGGTACGCAGCCCAGCCCAAATCAGCCCAGGACCCCAGAGCTGCTCACCAGGAACTGAGCAACATAGCTGCAGGGACCTGGAGAGCTTGGGGCCCCCCCACCAGAGTGCAGAGCACACTCTAGCTGCATTCTTCAGTGGAGCAGCTCGAGCGTGTGCCATCCCACAGCTCGGGTGCAGACCCTGCCACCCAGCAGGGTTGCTCCCGGCACTGTAGGCCTGGGACCTGCCCGGGCTTGCCCCGCAGGCATAGCTGTTGGGCTGAACTTGCGGACAGAACCAGGGTCAGGTCCGCGTCACTCGCGCTACCCTGCCTAGCTCGCTGGGACCGGGAGGTCTTGGCCCCCACCCAGTGAAGGAGGCAGCTCCACCTGCACGCCCCGGGAGGCCGCCCTTCCTTGCTGCGCACGGGACCCAGCCTACCGGGTCCCGCGATCCTGCATGCCGCAAGAATCAGCGTGAACCTCTGGGGAACGCCGGCCAGCCGCGCAGGACACAAATCTACATAGATTCCAGAAGAAAATGACAAAACAAAAGACCAAGAGGCAGTCTCAGTCCCCCAGCCCACAAAGAACAAACCCAAGAGACACTGAAATGGAAGACAGTGGGAGTCACACAAATGGACTTTCTGAAATGATAGAAAATGCAATAAAGAAACAGCTTGAAGAAGCTATAGAGAAATTCAAATCAGAAATATTCT